>JBBYHO010026089.1:0-54340 GCA_038382025.1 Adansonia gregorii
GCCTGAAATGATCGGTGGCGACTCCATGCGTTGGCCATTTTGTGATGGTCATACGAGACCAATAAGATGAGTAATTCATCTTATGGTCCCTCACTGTATAATAAGTCGAGAATCTATACATTCTCGTTCTCATCACATTGCCAAAGAATAATCCTAGTCGAGAAGACATTTTCCAAGTCAGGAAAATATTTTAACTCATAGCACTCTTAGATTCGTGAGGATCTACCCTGGGTATGTTGCGACAATGCCCAATCATTAAAAGAAACGAGATTACTATGTGAATCTGTGTTTATCCAATTGAAAGATGAATATTAATTCTAAAATTGGTAGAAAGTGAAGTTTTTCTTATGAAACCGAACTATCAATATCATTTATCCTAATGAGGAAATGTGTTTATGGTGCCCAATCATGCTAAGAAAAGAGATTATTATGTGAATCTTAGTTTGTCCAAATCGACAAACGAACATTAATTCTAAAAATGATAGAAAGAAAAGTTTTTCTCATAAAACCAAAGCATCAATATCATTTATCCCAAAGAGGATAATGTGTTTATGGTGCCAAATCATGCAAAGAGAAAATATTATTATGTGAACCGAGTTTATCAAAAAAGACGAAGGAATATTCATTCTAAAAATGATAGAAAGATAAGCTTTTCTCATGAAACCAAAGCATCAATATAATTTATCCCAGTGAGGAAAATATGTTTATGGTGCCTAATCATGAAATAAGATCATTACATGAATCCTTGTTTATCGTAACTAACAAATGAACTTTAGTTCTAAAAAATGGTAGGAAGTAAAGTTTTTCTAATGAAACCAAAGCATTAATTCATTTATCCCAATAAGGAGAATCCATTTATGGTGCCCAATAATGAAAAGAAGGGAGATTATTACATGAATCCATATTTACCACATTTAATAGATGAACTTTGATGCTAAAAAATGGTGGGAAGCGAAGTTTTTCTTATGAAACCAAAGCATCAATTCATTTACCCTGATGAGGAGAATAAAGTTACGGTGTCCAATCATTAAAAGAAATGAGATTATTATGTCAGTCTATGTTTATCCTAATTGAAAGACAAACGTTAATTGTAAAATTGGTAGAAAGAGAAGTTTTTCTTATGAAACCAAAGCATCAATATCATTTATCCCAATGAAGAGAATGTGTTTATGGTGCCTAATCATGAAAAGAAAGGATATTATTATGTCAATTCGTGTTTGTCCAAATCAGCGGATGAACATTAATTCTAAAAATGGTAGGAAGTGAAGTTTTCCTTATGAAACCTAAGCATCAATTCATTTATCCCAATGAGGAGAATGAATTTATGGGGCACAATCATTAAAAGAAAGAAGATTATTATGTGAACTATGTTTATCCCAATTGAAAGATGAACTTTAGTTTTAAAAATGATAGAAAGAGAAGTTTTTCTTGTGAAACCAACGCATTAATATCATTTATCCTAATTGGGAGAATATGTTTATGGTGCTTAATCTTGAAAAGAAAGGAGATTATTATATGAATCGAAGTTTATCACAATTGACAGTCGAACCTTGATTCTAAAAAATGGTGGCAAGTGAAGTTTTTCCTATGAAACCTAAGCATCAATTCATTTATCCCAATGAAGAGAATGAATTATGATGTCAAATCATTAAAAAATAGGATATTATTATGCGAATCCATGTTATCACAATTGACAGATGAATATTAATTCTAAAATGGGTAGAAAGAGAAGTTTTTCTTATGAAACCAAGCATCAATATCATTTATCCCAATGAGGAGAATGTGTTTATGAGCCCAATCATGAAAAGAATGAAGATTATTATTTGAATCTGAGTTTGTCCAAATCGATGAACGAATATTAATTCTAAAAAAGATAGAAAGAGAAGTTTTTCTTATGAAGCCAAAGCATTAATATCATTTATCCTAATGAGGAGATTGTGTTGATGCTGCCCAATCATGAAAATAAAGGATATTATTATGTGAATCCATGTTTTCCACATCAGTAGTTAAACATTAATTCTAAAAATGGTAGAAAGGGAAGTTTTTCTTCTGAAACCAAAGCATCAATATCATTTATCCCATTAAGGAGAATGAATTTGTGGTGCCCAATCATTAAAAGAAATGAGATTATTATGTGAACTCACGTTTATACCAATAGAAAGATAAACTTTAATTCCAAAAATGGTATAAAGTGAAGTTTTTCTTATGAGACCAAAGCACTAATATCATTTATCCCAGTGAGGAGAATGCGTTTATGGTGCCTAATCATGAAAAGAATGGAGTTTATTACATGAATCCATGTTTATCACAATTGACAGATGAACTTTGATTTTAACCAATAGTGGGAAGTAAAGTTTTTCTTACGAAACCAAAGCATCAATTCGTTTACCCCAATAAGGAGAAGGCATTTATGGTGCCCAATCATGGAAGGAAACGAGACTGTTAGGTGAGTCTGTGTTTACCACATTTAATATATGAACTTTGATTTGAAAAAAATGGTAGGAAGTGAAATTTTTCGTATGAAACAAAAGTATTAATTAATTTATCCCAATAAGGAGAATGAATTTGTTGTGCCTAATCATTAGAAGGAAGGATATTATTATGTGAATCCATGTTTATCCTAATTAAAAGATGAATATTATTTCTAAAAGTGGTAGAAAGAGATGTTTTTCTTATGAAACCAAGCATCAATATCATTTATCCTAATGACGAGAATGTGTTCATGTGCCTAATCATGCAAAGAAAGGAGATTATTATGTGAATTTGACTTTGTCTAAATTGATAAATGAACATTAATTCTAAAAATGGTAGAAAGAGAAGCTTTTCTTGCGAAACCAAAGCATCAATGTCATCTATCCCAATTAGGAGAATGTATTGATGGTGCCCAGTCATGGAAAGAAAAGAGATTATTATGTGAATTCATGTTTACCATATTTCATGGATGAACTTTGATTCTAAAAAATGGTGGGAAGTGATGTTATTCTTATGAAACCAAAGAATTAATTCATTTGTCCTAATGAAGAGAATGAATTTGTGATGCCCAATCATTAAAAGAAATGAGATTTTATGTGAATCCATGTTTATCCTAATTGAAAGATAAATATTAATCCTAAAATTGGTAGAAAGAGAAGTTTTTCTTATGAAACCAAAGCATCAATATCATTTATCCCAATGAGAAAATGTGATTATGGTGCCTAATATGCAAAGAAAGGAGATTATTATGTGAATTCGAGTTTTTCCAAATCGATGAACGAACATTAACTCTAAAAATGATAAAAACAAAATTTCTTTTTCATAAAACCAAAGAATCTATATCATTTATCCCAGTAAAGAGAATGCATTTTTGGTGCCCAATCATAAAAATAAAGACGATTTTTGTATGAATCTGTGTTTGTCCAAATCGATAAACAAACATTAATTCTAAAAATTATAGATAGAGAAGCTTTTCTTATGAAACCAAAGCATCATTGTTATTTATCCCAATAAGAAGAATGTGTTTATGATGCCCAACCATGAAAGAAAAAAGATTATTATGTGAATCCTTGTTTATCCCAATTGATAGATGAACTTTGATTTTAAAAAATGGTGGGAAGTAAAGTTTTTCTTTTGAAACCAAAGCATCAATTCGTTTATCCTAATAAGAAGAATGCGTTTATGGTGCCCAATCATGAAAAAAAAAGGAGATTATTACATGAATTCATGTTTACCACATTTGATATACGAACTTTGATTCAAAAAAATAGTAGGAAGTAAAGTTTTTCTTTTAAAATGAAAACATCATTTCATTTATCCCAGTGAGGAGAATAAATTTACGATGCCCAATCATTAAATTAAACAAGATTATTATATGAATCCATGTTTATCCCAATTGAAAGATAAACATTAATTCTAAAATTGGTAAAAAGAGAAGTTTTTCTTATGAAACTAAAGTATCAATATCATTTATCCCAATGAGGAGAATGTGTTTATGGTGCCCAATCACAAAAAGAAAGGAGATTATTATGTGAATCCATGTTAATACTAATTGACAGATGAAATTTGATTCTAAAAAATGGTGGGAAGCAAAGTTTTTCTTATAAAACCAAAGCATCAATTCATATATCCCAATAAGGAGAATGGTTTATGGCGCCCAATCATGATAAGAAAGGAGATTATTATGTGAATCCATGATTATCTCAATTAACAAACAAACTTTAATTCTAAAAAAGGGTGGAAAGTGAAGTTATTCTTATAAAACCAAAAGCATCCATTCTTTTATCCCAATGAGGAAAATGAAATTACGAAGCCCAACCATTAAAAAAAGGATTATTATATGAATCTATGCTTATTCCAATTGAAAGATGAATTTTAATTCTAAAAATGGCATAAAGTAAAGTTTTTCTTATGAAACCAATGCTTCAATATCATTTATCCTATTGAGGAGAATGTGTTTATGGTGCCCAATCACAAAAGAAAAGAGATTATTAGTGAATCCATGATTATCCTAATTGAGAAATGAATTTGATTCTAAAAATTGTTAGGAAGTGAAATTATTCTTATGAAAGCAAAGCATCAATTCACTTATCCCAATAAGAAGAATAAATTTATGGTGCTCAATCATTAAAAGAAAGAGATTATTATCTGAATCCATGTTTATCCCAATTGAAAGATGAACTTTAATTCTAAAAATGGTACAAAATGAAGTTTTTCTTACTCCTAATGAGGACAATGTGTTTATGATGTCAAATCATACAAAGAAAGGACATTATTATGTGAATATGAGTTTGTTCAAATAAACGAATGAAGATTAATTCTAAATATGGTAGAAAGATAAGCTTTTCTTACGAAACCAAAGCATCAATATCATTTATCCCATGAGGAGAATATATTTATGGTGCCCAATCACAAAAATAAAGGAGATTATTATGTGAATTCTTGTTTATCCTAACTGACAGATGAACTTTGATTCTAAAAAAAGGTGGGAAGTAAAGTTTTTCTAACAAAACCAAAACATCATTTCATTTATCCTAATAAAGAGAATCCATTTATGGCACCTAATCATGAAAAAAAAGGAGGTTATTACATGAATCCGTGTTTACCACATTTAATAGCAGAAATTTAATGCTAAAAAATAATGGGAAGCGAAGTTTTTCTTATGAAACCAAAGCATCAATTCATTTTTGCCAATAAAGAGAATAATGTTATGATAATCATTAAAAGAAATGGGATTATTATGTGAATCCATGTTTATCCCATTTAAAAGAGGAACATTAGTTTTAAAATTGGTATAAAGAGAAGTTTTCCTTATGAAACCAAAGCATCAATATCATTTATCCCAATAAAGAGAATATGTTTATAGCACCCAATTATGAAAAGAAAGGATATTATTATGTGAATTTGTGTTTATCCAAATCCGTGGATGAATATTAATTCTGAAAATGGTAGGAAGTGAAGTTTTTGTTATGAAACCAAAGCATTAATTTATTTATCCTAATGAGGGAAATGAATTTGTGGTGCGCAATCATTAAAAAAAAAGAGATTATTATGTGAATCCATGTTTATCCCAATTGAAAGACAAACTTTAATTTTAAAAATGGTAGAAAGAGAAATTTTTCTTATAAAACCAAACCATCAATATCATTTATCCCAATGAGAAGAATATGTTTACGGTGCCCAATCTTGAAAAGAAAAGATATTATTATATGAATCCATGATTATCACAATTGACAGTCAAACAATGGCTCAAAAAATTGGTAGGAAGTGAACCTTTTCTTATGAAACCAAAGCATCAATTCATTTATCCCAATGAGAATGAATTTGTGGTGCCCAATAATTAATAGGAAAAAGATTATTATGCGAATCCGTGTTTATCCCAATTGAAAGATGAATATTAATTCTAAAATTGGTGGAAAATAAAGTTTTTCTTATAAAACCAACCATCAATATCATTTATCACAACAAGGAGAATATGTTTATGGTGCCCAATCATAAAACGAATGGAGACTATTATGTGAATTTGAGTTTGCTCAAATCGACGAATGAACATTATTCTAAAAATGATCGAAAGAGAAGTTATTCTCATGAAACCAAAGCATCAATATCATTTATCCAAGGGAGGAGAATGTGTTTATGGTGCCCAATCATGAAAATATAGGAGATTCTTGTATGAATCTGTGTATGTCCAAATCGATGAACGAATAGTAGTTCTAACAATGGTAGAAAGACAAGTTTTTCTTATAAAACCAAGCATCAATATCATTTATCCTAATGAGGAGAATGTGTTTATGGTGCCCAATAATGCGAAGAAAGAAGATTATTATGTGAATCAGAGTTTATCCAAATCGATGAAGGAACATTAATTCTAAAAATGGTAGAAAGAGAAGCCTTTCCTACTAAAGCAAAGCATCAATGTCATTTATCCCAACAAGAAGGATGTGTTTATGGTGCCCAATCATGCAAAGAAAGAAGATTATTATGTGAATCTGAGTTTGTCTAAATTGATAAATGAACATTAATTCTAAAACTGGTAGAAAAAGAAGCCTTTTTTACTAAAGCAAAGCATCATTATCATTTATCCCAATGAGAAAGATGTGTTTATGGTGCCCAATCATGCAAAGAATGGAGATTATTATATGAATCCGAGTTTGTCCAAATCGATAAATGAACATTAATTCTAAAAATAGTAGAAAAAGAAACCTTTCTTACGAAACCAAAGCATCAATGTCATTTATCCTAATGAGGAGAATGTGTTTACGGTGGCTAATCTTGAAAAGAAAGAAGATTATTATTCAAATCTATGTTTATCACAATTGATAGTCGAACCTTGATTCTAAAAAATGGTGGGAAGTGAAGTTTTTCTTATGAAACCACTTCATCAATTCATTTATCCCAATAAGAAGAATCAATTGGTGGTGCCTAATCATTAAAAGAAAGTTGATTATTATGCGAGTCCATATTTATCCTAATTGAAAGATGAATATTAATTCTAAAATTGGTAGAAAAAGAAGTTTTTCTTATGAAACCAGGCATCAATATCATTTATCCTAACGAGGAGAATGTTTTTATGGTGCCCAATCATGAAAATAATGGACATTATTATGTGAATCTGAGTTTGCCCAAACCGATGAATAAACATTGATTCCAAAAATGGCAGAAAAAAAAGTTTTTCTTATGAAATCAAAGCATGAATATCATTTATCCCATTGAAGAAAATGTGTTTATGGTGCCTAATCATGAAAAAAAGGATATTACTATGTGAACGTGTTCATCCACATCAGTGGATGAACATTAATTCTAAAAATGGTAGAAAAGGGAAGTTTTTCTTATGAAACCAAAGCATCAATGTCATTTATCCCAATGAGGAGAATGTGTTTATGGTGCCCAACCATGAAAAGAAAGGACATTATTACATGAATCATTTTTTATCCTAATCGACAGATGAACTTTGATTCTAAAAAATTATGCCAAGTAAAGTTTTTCTTGTGAAACCAACACATCAATTCATTTATCCCAAGAAGCAGGATGCATTTATGGTGCCCAATCGTGAAAAGAAAAAAGATTATTACATGAATCTATGTTTACAACATTTGATATATGAACATTAATTCTAGAAAACTAGTGGGAAATGAAGTTTTTTTTATGGAACGAAAGCATCAATTCATTTATGTTAGTGAGGAGAATGAATTTGTGGTGCCTAATCATTAAAAGAAAGGAGATTATTATGCGAATTAATGTTTATCCCAACAGAAAGATAAATATTAATTCTAAAAATTGCAGAAAAAGAAATTTTTCTTATGAAACCAAGCATCAATATCATTTATCCCAATGAGGAAAATGTGTTTCTGGTGCCCAATTATGAAAAGAATGGAGAATATTATGGGAATCCAAGTTTGTCCAAATCAACGAAAGAACATTAGTTCTAAAAATGGTAGAAAGGGAATTTTTTTTATGAAACCAAACCATCAATATCATTTATCCCATTAAAGAGAAGGAATTTATGGCGTCCAATCATTAAAAGAAAGGAGATTATTATGAATCCATGTTTATTCTAGTTAAAAGATGAACTTTAATTCTAAAAATGATACAAAGTTAAGTTTTTCTTATGAAACCAAAGCATCATATCATTTATCCCAATGAGGAAAATGTGTTTATGATGCCCAATCATGAAAAGAAAGGAGATTATCATGTGAATCCTTGTTCATCCCAATTGACAAATGAACTTTGATTCCTAAAAATGGTAGGACGTAAAGTTTCTCTCATGAAACCAAAGCATTAATTCGTGTATGCTAATAAGAAGAATGCATTTATGGTGCCCAATCATGAAAAGAAAGGAGATTATTATGTCAATCCATGTTTACCACATTTGATAGATGAACTTTGATTCTAAAAAATGGTGGGAAGTGATGTTTTTCCTTAAAAAATGAAAGCATCAATTCATTTATCCCAACGAGGAGAATAAATTTATGGTGCCTGATCATTAAAAGAAAAGAGATTATTTTATGAATTCGTGTTTATCCTTATTAAAAAATAAACTTTAATTCTAAAAATAGTAGAAAGAGAAGTTTTTCTTATGACTCCAATGCATCCATATCATTTAGCCCAATAAGGAGAATATGTTTATCGTGCCCAATCATGACAAGAAAGGAGATTATTATATGAATCCGTGTTTGTCCAAATTGATGAACGAACATTAGTTCTAAAAATGGGAGAAAGAGAAGCTTTTCTTATGAAACCAGACCATTAATGGCATTTATCCAAATTAGGAGACTAAATTTATAATTCCTTATTATGAAAAGAAATGAGATTATTATCTAAATTCATGTTTTTCTAAATCAACGGATGAACATTAATTGTAAAAATGGTAGAAAGAGAAGTTTGTCTTATGAAACCAAAGCATCAATATCATTTATCACCATGAGGAGAATGTGTTAATGGTGCCCAATCATGAAAAGAAAATAGATTATTATATGAATCCATCCTTATCCCAATTGATAGACAAACTTTGATTCTGAAAAATGGTGGGAAGTAAAGTTTTTCTTAAAAATCAAAGCCTCAACTTATTTATCCCAATAAGAAGAATGCATTTATGGCACCCAATCATGAAAAGAAAGGGGATTGTTACCTGAATCCATGTTTACCGCATTTGGCAAATGAATTTTGGTTCCAAAAATTGGTGGGAGGTAAAGTTTTCCTTATGAAATGAAAAAATTAATTCATTTATCCCTATGAGGAGAAGGAATCTTTGGTGTTCAATCATTAAAAAAAATGAGATTATTATGTGAATCCACATTTATCCCAATTGAAAGACAGACATTAATTCTAAAAATGGCGCAAAGCAAAGTTTTTCTTATGAAACCAAAGCTTCAATAACATTTATCCCAATGGGAAGAATGTGTTTATCGTGCCTAATCATGGAAAGAAAAGAGATTATTATGTGAATTTGAGTTTGTCCAAATCGACGAACCAACATTAATTCTAAAAATGATAGAAACTAAAGCTTTTCTTATGAAATCAAAGCATCAATATCATTTATCCTAATAAAGAGAATGTATTTATAGTGCCTAATCATGAAAAGAAAAGGGATTATTATGTGAATCCGTGTTTACCACATTTGATAAATGAACTTTGATTCTAAAAATTGATGGGAAGTGAAGTTTTTCTTATGAAATGAAAGCATCAATTCATTTATCCCAATAAGGAGAATGAGTTTGTGGCACCAATCATTAAAAGAAATGGGATTATTATGTGAATCTGTGTTTATCCCAATTAAAAGATGAACATTAATTCTAAAATTGGTGGAAAGAGAAGTTTTTCTTAGGAAACAAAATCATCAAAATCATTTATCCCAATAAGAGAATGGGTTTATGGTGCCCAATCATGAAAAGAAAAGAGATTATTACATGAATCCATGATTATCCCAGTTGACAAACAAACATTGATTCTAAAAAAACACGGGAAGTGAAGTTATTCTTATGAAACCAAAGCTTTAATTCATTCGTCATAATGATGAGATTGAATTTATGGTGCCCAATCATTAAAAGAAAAGAGATTATTATGTGAATCCATGTTTCTCCTATTTGAAAGACGAACTTTAATTCTAAAAATGGTAAAAAGTGAAGTCTTTATTATAAAACCAAAGCACCAATATCATTTATCCTAATGAGGAGAATGTGTTCATGGTGCCCAGTCATGAAAATAAAATAGGTTACTATGCGAGTCCATATTTATCCCAATTGATAGACAAACTTTGATTTTGAAAAATGGTGGGAAGTAAAGTTTTTTTTACGAAACCAAAGCACCAATATCATTTATCCCAATAAGTATAATGTGTTCATGGTGGCCAGTCATGAAAATAAAATAGTTTATTATGTGAGTCCATAGTTATCCCAATTGATAGATGAACTTTGAATTTGAAAAATGGTGGGAAGTAAAATTTTTCTTACAAAACCAAACCCTAATGAGTAGAATATGTTTATAGTGCCCAATCATGAAAAGAAATGAGATTGTTATGTGAATCTATGTTTGTCCAAATCGATGGATGAACAATAATTCTAAAAATAGTAGAGAGAGAAGAGTTTCTTATGAAACCAAAGCATCAATGTAATTTATCCTAATTAAGAGACTATGTTTATGGTTCCTTAGCATGAAAAAAAAGGGGATTGTTAAAGGAATCTGTATTTCTCCAAATTGACGATGAACATTAATTCTAAAAATGGTAGAAAAAGAAGTTTTTCCTATAAAATCAAAGCATCAATATCATTTATATCAAAGAGGAGAATGTGTTTATGGTACCTAATCTAGAAAAAACAAGGAGATTGTTGCGTGAATCTATGTTTATCTTAATGACAGGCAAATTTTTAAATCTAAAAAATGGTGGAAGTAAAGTTTTTCTAATGAAACCAAAGCGTCAATTCATTTATCCCAACAAAGAGAATGCGATTATGGTGCCTAATCATAAAAAGAAAGGAGATTATTACATGAATCTGTGTTTACCCCATTTGATAAATGAACTTTGATTCTAAAAATGGATGGGAAATGACATTTTTTTATGAAACCAAAGCATCAATTCATTTTTGCCAATGAGGAGAATGAATTTATGGGGCATAATCATGAAAAGACAAGAGATTATTAAGTGAATCTGTGTTTATCCCAATTGAAAGATGAACTTTAATTCAAAAAATGGTAGAAAGATAAGTTTTTCTTATGAAACCAATGCATTAATATCATTTATCCCAATGAGGAGAATATATCTATGGTGCCCGATCATGAAAAGAAAGGAGATTATTATGTGAATCTGTGTTTGCCCAAACCTACAAACGAACATCAATTCTAAAATGGTAGAAAGAGAAGCTTTTCTTATGAAACCAAAGCATCGATGTCATTTATCCTAATTAGGCGACTATGTTTATGGTTCCTCATCATGAAAAGAAAGGGGATTGTTAAGTGAATCTATATTTATCCAAATCGACGGATGAACATTAATTCTAAAAATGGTAGAAAAAAGATTTTCGTATGAAACCAAAGCGTTAATATCATTTATCCCAATGAGGAGAATGTGTACCTAGTGCCCAATTATGAAAAGAAAAAAGATTATTACATGAATCCATCTTTATCCCAATTGACAGATAAGATTTGATTCAAAAAATTGGTGGGAAGTAAAGTTTTTCTTACAAAACCAATGCATTAATTCATTTATCCCAATAAGGAGAATGACTTTATGGTGCCTAATCATGAAAAGAAAGGAGATTATTATATGAATCCGTGTTTATCACATTTGATAGATGAACTTTGATTCTAAAAAATACTAGGAGGTGAAGTTTTTCTTTCTAAATGAAAGCATCAATATATTTATTCTAATGAGGAGAATGAATTTATGGTGCCCAATCATTGCAAGAAATGAGATTATTATGTGAACCCATGCTTATCCCAATTCAAAAGTGAACATTAATTCAAATATTAATGGAAAGAGAAAATTTTTTTATGAAACCAAAGCATTAATATCATTTATCCCTAAGAAAAA
Source organism: Adansonia gregorii (assembly GCA_038382025.1). Lineage (NCBI taxonomy): Eukaryota > Viridiplantae > Streptophyta > Magnoliopsida > Malvales > Malvaceae > Adansonia > Adansonia gregorii. The sequence continues at coordinate 11,999 of JBBYHO010026089.1, forward strand.
TGTATTTATGGTGTCCAATCATAAAAAAAAAGAAGATTATTATGTGAATCTAAGTTTATCCAAATCGGCGAACAAACATTAATTCTAAAAAAGGTAGAAAGAGAAGCTTTTCTTATGATACTAAAGAATCAATGTCATTTATCCCAATTAGGAGAATGTGTTTATGGTGCCCAATCATGAAAAAAAAGGAGATTATTACACAAATTCTTATTTATCCTAATTGACAGACAAACTTTGATACTAAAAAATAGTGGGAAGTGAAGTCATTCTTATGAAACCAAAGTATCAATTCATTTACCTAGTGACGAAAAGGAATTTGTAGTGCTTGATCGTTAAAAAAAAAGAAGACGTGAATCCATATTTTTTTCAAATTGAAAGATGAACTTTAATTCTAAAAATGGTACAAAGTGAAGTTTTTCTTATGAAACCAAAGTTTATCCCAATAAGGGGAATGTGTTTAGGCTGCCTAATCATGCAAAGAAAGGAGATTATTATGAATTTGAGATTGCGTAAATCGATGAACGACCATTAATTCTAAAAGTGGTAGAAAAAGAAGATTCTTTTATGAAACCAAAGCATTAATGTCATTTATTCCAATCAGGAGAACGTGTTTATGGTGCCTAATCATGAAAAAAAAGATTATTATGTGAATCTGTGTTTAGCGCGTTTGATAAACGAAATTTGATTCTAAAAAATAGTGGAAAGTGAAGTTCTTCTCATAAAACAAAAGCATGAATTCATTTATCCCAATGAGGATAATGGATTTGTGGTGCCCAATCATTCAAAAAATGAGATTATTATGTAAATAGGTGTTTATCCCAATTGAAAGACAAACATTAATCCTAAAATTGGTAGAAAGATAAGTTTTTCTCATAAAACCAAAGCATCAATATCATTTATCCAATTGAGGAGGTTGTGTTTATATGCCTAATCACTAAAAAAAGGAGATTATTACATGAATCCATGATTATCTCAATTGGCAAATGAACTTCAATTCTAAAAAATGGTGGGAAGTTAAGTTCTTCTTATGAAACCAAAGCATCAATTCATTTAAGCTAATGAAGAGAATGAATTTGTGGTGCACAATCATTAAAAGAAAGGAGATTATTATTTGAATCCATGTTTATCCCAATTGAAAGATGAACTTTAATTCTAAAAATGGTAGAAATAGAAGCTTTTCTTATGAAACCAATACATCAATATCATTTATCCTGATGAGGAGAACATGTTTATGGTCTCCAATCATGGAAAAAAAGAGATTATTATGTGAATCTATGTTTTTCTAAATTGGTGGACGAACATTAATTCTAAAAATGCTAGAAAGAGAAGCTTTTCTTATGAAACCAAAGCGTCAATGTTATTTACCCCAATTAGGAGACTATGTTTAGGGTCCCTCATCATGAAATTAAAGGAGATTATTATGTGAATTCGTGTTTGTCCAAATCGGCAGATGAATATTAATTCTAAAAATGACAAAAAGAGAAGTTTTTTCTTATAAAATCAAAGCATCAATGTCATTTATCCTAATGAGGATAATGTATTTATGGTGGCCAATCCTAAAACAAAAGGAGATTATTATGTGAATCCATGTTTATCCCATTTGACAAACGAGCTTTGATTCTAAAAATTGGCAAGAATAAATTTTTCTTATGAAACTAAACATCAATTCATTTATCCTAACGAGGAGAATACGTTTATGGTGCCCAATCATGAAAAGAAAGGAGATTATTATGTTAATCCATGTTTACCCTATTTGATAGATGAAATTTGATTCTTAAATATGGTGGGAAGTGAAGCTTTTCTTATAAAACGAAAGCATCAATTCATTTATCCCAACGAAAAGAATGAATTTATTGTGCCTAATCACTAAAAAAGTAGATTATTATGTGAATCCGTGTTTATCTCAATTGAAAGACAAACTTTAATTTTAAAAATGGTAGAAAGAAAAGTTTTTCTTTTGAAACCATGCATTAATATCATTTATCCCAATGAGGAGAATATGCTTATGGAGCCCAATCATGAAAAGAAATGAGATTATTATGTGAATCTATGTTTGTCCAAATGAACGAACGAACATTAATTATAAAAACAATAGAAAAAGAAGCTTTTCTTATGAAACCAAAGCATCAATATCATTTATCACAACTAGGAGACTATGTTTACGGTTCTTCATCATGAAAAGAAAAGAGATTATTATGTGACTCTATGCTTTTCTAAATCGACGGATGAACATTAATTCCAAAATTGGTAGAAAGAGAAGTATTTCTTATGAAACCAAAGCATCAATATCATTTACCCCAATGAGGAGAATGCATTTATGGTACCTAATCATGGAAAGAAAGGTGATTATTAAGTGAATTCATGTTTACCACATCTGATAGATACACTTTGAATCTAATAAAAATGCTGGGAAGTGAAGTTTTTCTTAGGAAACAAAAGCATTAATTCATTTATCCTAATGAGGAATATGAATTTATGGTGCCCAATCATTCAAAGAATGGAGATTACTATGTGAATCCATGTATATCCCAATTGAAAGACGAACATTAATTTTAAAATTCATAGAAAAAAAGTTTTTTTCTGAAACCAAAGCATCAATATCAATTATCCCAATGAGGAGAATGTGTTGATGGGTGCCCAATCACGAAAAAAAAGAGAGATTATTAGGTGAACTCGAGCTTGTCCAAATCAATGAACGAACATTAATTCTAATAATGCTAGAAAGAAAAGTTTTTCTTGTGAAACCAAAGCATCAATGTCATTTATCCCAGTCAGGAGAATGTGTTTATGGTGCCAATCATGAAAAGAAAGGAAATTATTACATGAATCCTTGTTATCCTAATTGACAGATGAACTTTGATTCTAAAAAAAGTGGAAAGTAAAGTTATTCTTATGAAACCAAAACATCAATTCATTTATCCGAATGAGAAGAATGAAACAGTGGTGTCTAATCATTAAAAGAAAGGAGATTATTATGGGAATCCACGTTTATCCCAATTGAAAGAGGAACTTTAATTCTAAAAATGGTAGAACAAGAAGTTTTTCTCATGAAATCAAAGCATCAATATCATTTATCCCAGTGAGAAAAATGTATTTATGAGGCCTAATCATGAGAAGAAAGGAGATTATTATGTGAATTCGAGTTTGTCCAAATTGACGAATGAACATTAATTCCAAAAATGGTAGACTTAATAGCTTTCCTTATGAAACCAAAGCATTAATGCCATTTATCCAATAAGGAGAATGTGTTTATGGTGCCCAATCATGAAAAGAAATGAGATATTATGTGAATCCTTGCTTATCCTAATTGTCAGATAAAGTTTTGATTCTAAAAAATAAGGGGAAGTGATGTTATTCTTATAAAACCAAAGCATTAATTCATTTATCCCAATAGGGAGAATTGATTTACAGCACCCAATCATTAAAAAAAAGGAGATTATTATGTGAATCCGCATTTATCGCAGTTAAAAGATGAATTTTATTTCTAAAAATGGTGGAAAGAGAAGCTTTTCTCATGAAAACAATGCTTTAATAGCATTTATCCTAGTGAGGGGACTATGTTTATGGTGCCCAATCATAAAAAGAAAGAAGATTATAATGTGAATCCGTGTTTGTCCAAATCGATGGATGAACATTAATTCTAAAAATAATAGAAAAAGGTGTTTTTCTTATAAGACTAAAGCATCATATCTTTTATCATAGTGAGGAGAATGTGTTTATGGTGCCTAACATGAAAAGAAAGAGATTATTACGTGATCTATCTTTATCATAATTGACAAGCAAACTTTGATTCTAAAAATTGGTGGGAAGTGAAGTTTTTTTCATGAAACCAAAGCATCAATTCATTTATCCCAATAAGGAGAATGAATTTATGGTACCCAATCGTTAAAAGAAAGGAGATTATTATATGAATCTACATTTATCCAAATTGAAAGATGAACTTTAATTCTAAAAATGGTAGAAAGAGAAGTTTTTCTCAAGAAACCAAAGCATCAATATCATTTATCCCAATAAGGAGAATGTGTTTATGGTGCCTAATCAATAAAAGAAAAGGATTATTATGTGAATCCGTGTTTCTCTAAATCAACGGATGAACATTAATTCTAAAAATAGTAGAAAAAGATGTTTTCCTTATGAAATTGAAGCATCAACATCATTTATCCTAATGAGGAGAATGTGTTTATGGTGCCCAATCATGAAAAGGGAGGAGATTATTATGTGAATCTTTGTTTATCACAATTGATAGATGAACTTTGATTCTAAAAAATGCTGGGAGGTAAAGTTTTTCTTATGACCGATGTATCAGTTCATTTATCCCAAGAAGCAGAATGCATTTATGGTGCTGAATCATAAAAAAAAGGTGATTATTACATGAATCTGTGTTTACCACATTTGATAGATGAACTTTGATTCTCAAAAAATGGTAGGAAGTGAAGTTTTCTTATGAAACAAAAGCATTAATTCATTTATCCCAATAAGAAAAATGAATTTATGGTGCCCAATCTTTAAAAGAATAGAGATTATTATGTGAATCCATGTTTATCCTAATTAAAAGACAAACATTAATTCTAACGTTGGTAGAAAGAAAAATTTTTCTTATAAAACTATAGCATCAATATCATTTATCCCAATGAGGAGAATGTGTTTATGTTGCCCAATCATGAAAAAAAAAAAGATTATTCTGTGAATCCAAGTATGTCCAAATTGACGAATGAACATTAATTCTAAAAATAGTAGAAAGAGAACCTTTTCTTATGAAACGAAAGCATCGAATAATTTGTCCTAACGAGGAGATTGAATTTATGGTGCCTAATCATTAAAGGAAAGGAGATTATTACATGAATCCACGTTTGTCACAGTTAACAGATGAACTTTGATTCTAAAAAATGGTGGGAAGAGAAGTTATTCTTATGAAACTGAAGCATAAATTCAATTATCCCAATGAGGAGGATGAATTTGTTGTGCCCAGTCAAAGAATGTAGATTATTATGTGAATCCGCATTTATCTCTATTGAAAGATGAACTTTAATTCTAAAAATGGTAGAAAGAGAAGTTTTTCTCATGAAAGGAAAGCATCAATATCATTTATCCCAGTGAAGAGAATGTGTTTATGGTGCCCAATCATGAAAAAAAATAAGATTATTATGTGAATCTATATTTGTCCAAATCGGTAGACGAACATTAAATATAGAAATAGTCGAAAGAAAGGCTTTTCTTTGAACCAAAGCATCAATGTCATTTATTCCAACTAGGAGACTATGTTTATGGTTCCTCATCATGAAAAGAAAAGAGATTATTATGTGAATCCGCATTTTTCTAAATTGGCAGGTGAACATTAATTCTTAAAATGGTAGAAAGAGAAGTTTTTTCTTACAAAACCAAAGCATTAATTCATTTATCCCATGAAGCAGAATGCGTTTATGGTGCCCAGTCGTAAAATGAAAGGTGAATATTACGTGACTAAAAAAATGGTGGGAAGTGAAGTTTTTGTTTTGAAACCAAAGCATCAATACCATTTATCCCAATGAAGAGAATATGTTTACAGTGCCCAATTGGTAAAAAAAAGAGATTATTATGCAAATCCGAGTTTGCCCAAATCAATGAACGAATATTAATTCTAATAATGGTAGAAAGTAAAGCTTTTCTTATAAAACCAAAGCATCAAACTTATTTATCCCAATCAGGAGAATGTGTTTATTGTGCCCAATCATGAAAGAAAAGGAGATTATTATGTGAATCCTTGTTATCCCAATTAACACACAAACATTTATTCTAAAAAATGATGGGAAGTGAAGTTACTCTTATAAAACCAAAGCATCAATCCATTTACCTCAATGAGGAGAATGAATTTATGGTGCCCAATCATTAAAAGAAAGAAGATTATTATGTGAATCCATATTTATCCCAATTAAAATATGAACTTTAATTCTAAAAATGGTAGAAAGAGATATTTTTCTCATGAAACCAAAGCATCAATATCAATTATCCCAGTGAAGAGAATGTGTTTATGCTACCCAATCATGAAAAGAAAAAATATTATTATGTGAATCTGAGTTTGTTCAAATCGACAAACAAACATTAATTCTAAAAATGGTAGACAGAAAAGCTTTTCCTATGAAACCAAAGCATCAAGGTCATTTATCCAATAAGGAGAATGTGTTTATGGTGCCCAATCATGAAAAGAAAATAGATTGTTATGTGAATCTGTGTTTACCATATTCGATAGATGAACTTTGATTCTAAAAAATGGTGGGAAGTAAAGTTTTTCTTATAAAATGAAAGCATCAATTCATTCATCCCAATGAGGAGAATGAATTTAAGGTGCCCAATCATTAAAAAATGGAGATTATTATGTAAATCCAAGTTTATCCAAATTGAAAGGCAAACTTTAATTTTAAAAATGGTAAAAAGTGAAGTTTTTTTATGAAACAAAAGCTTCATATCATTTATCCGAATGAGGAGAAGTGTTTATGGTGCCTAATCGTGAAAAGAAAGGAGATTATTACATGAATCAGCGTTTGTCCATGTTGATGAATAAACATTAATTCTAAAAAAGGTAGAAAGAGAAGTTTTTCTCATGAGACCAAAGCATCAATATCATTTATCACAGTGAGGGAAATATGTTTATGGTGCCCAATCATTAAAAAAAAGAGATTATTAAGGGAATCCGAGTTTGTCCAAATCGATGAACAAACATTAATTCTAAAAATGGTAAAAATAAAAGCTTTACTTCTGAAACTAAAGTATGAATGTCATTTATCCCAATGAAAAGAATATGCTTATGGTGCCCAATCATGAAAAGAAAGGAGATTATTATGTGAATACGTGTTTTCCATATTTGTTAAATGAACTTTGATTCTAAAAAATAGTGGGAAGTGAAATTTTTCTTATGAAACGAAAGCTTCAATTCATATATCCGAATAAGGAGAATGAATTTGTGGCGCCCAATCATTAAAAGAAAGGAAATTATTATATGAATCCATGTTTATCCCAGTTGAAAGATGAACTTTAATTCTAAAAATGGTAGAAAGAGAAGTTTTTCTCATTAAACTAAAGCATCAATATCATTTATCCTAATAAGGAGAATGTGTTTATGGTGCCCAATCATAAAAATTAAGGAAATTATTATGTGAATCTGAGTTTGTCCAAATCAACGAATGAACATCAATTCTAAAAATGGTAGAAAGAAAAGCTTTTCATATGCAACCAAAGCATTAATTTCATTTATCACAATAAAAAAAATGGGTTGATGGTGCCCAATCCTGACAAGAAAGGGGATTATTACATGAATCCTTATTTATCCCAATTGACAGACGAACTTTGATTCTAAAAAATGGAAGGAAGTAAAGCTATTCTTATAAAACCAAAGCTTCAATTCCTTTATCCCAAAGAGGAGAATGAATTTATGGTGCCCAATCATTAAAAGAAAAGAGATTATAATATGAATCCGTGTCTATGTCAATTGAAAGATGAACATTAATTCTAAATTGGTAGACAGAGAAGCTTTGCTTATGAAACCAAAGCATCAATATCATTTATCCCAATGAGGAAAACATGTTAATGGTGCCTAATCATGAAAAAAAAGAGTTTATTACGTGAATCCACGATATCCCAATTGACAAATAAACTTTGGCTCTAAAAAAAGAGTGGGAAGTGAAGTTATTCTTATGAAACCAAAGCATCATTTCATTTATCCCAATGAGGAGAATGAATTTATGCTACCCAATCATTAAAAGAAAGGAGATTATCATGTGAATCCATGTTTATCCCAATTGAAAGATAAACTTTAATTGTAAAAATGGTACAAAGCGAAGTCTTTCTTATGAAACCAAAGCTTCAATATCATTTATCCCAATGAGGAGAATGTGTTTGTGGTTCCCAATCATGAAAGGAAAGAGGATTATTATGTGAATCCGAGTTTGTCCAAATCGATGAACGAACATTAATTCTAAAAATGGCAGAAAGAAAAGCTTTTCTTATGAAACCAAAGTATCAATGTCATTTATCTTAATCAGGAAAATATGTTTACGGCCCCCAATCAATAAAAGAAAGGAGATTATTACTTGAATACTTATTTATCCCAATTGATAGATGAAGTTTTGATTCAAAAAATAAAGGGAAATGATGTTATTCTTATGAAACCAAAGCATTAATTCATTTATCCCAATGACGAGAATGAATTTATGGTGCCCAATCATTAAAAGAATGGAGATTATTATGTGAATCCATATTTATCCCAATTGAAAGATGAATTTTAATTTTAAAAATGGCAGAAAGAGAAGTTTTTCTCATGAAATCAATGCATCAATTCATTTATCCTAGTGAAAAGAATGTGTTTATGGTGCCCAATCATGAAAGAAATGAGATTATTATGTGAATCCCTGTTTATCCAAATCAGTGGACGAACATTAATTTTAAAAATAATAGAAAAAAATGTTTTTCTTATGAAACTAAAGAATCAAAATCATTTATCCCAATGAGAAGAATGTGTTTACGGTGCCCAATCATGAAAAGAAAGGAGATTATTACATGAATCTATTTTTATCATAATTGACAAGTGAACTTTGATTTTAAAAGATGGTAGGAAGTGAAGTGTTTCTTATGAAACCAAAGCATTAATTCATTTATTTCAACAAAGGGAATAAATATAAGGTGCCAAATCATTAAAAGAAAGGAGATTACTATGTGAATCCATGTTTATCCCAATTAAAAGATGAATTTTAATTCTAAAAGTGATAGAAAGAGAAGTTTTTCTCATGAAACCAAAGCATCAATATCATTTATCCCTGTGAGGAAAATATGCTTATGGTGCCCAATCTTGAAAAAAAATGAGATTATCATGTGAATTTGTGTTTGTCTAAATTGACAGACGAACATTAATTCTAAAAATTATGGAAAAAGATGTTTTTTCTTATGAAACCAAAGCATAAATATCATTTATCCTAATAAGGAGAATGTGTTTTTGGTGCCCAATCATGAAAAAAAAGGAGATTATTACGTGAATCTATGCTTATCATAATTGATAAGTGAACTTTGACTTTAAAAAATGGCAGGAAAGAAAGTTTCTTTTATGAAACCAAAGCTTCAATATCATTTATCCCAATGAGGAGAATGTGTTTATGGCATCCAATCACGAGAAGAAAGGAGATTATTATGTGAATCTGTGTTTATCACATTGACAAGCAAACTTTGATCCTAGAAAATTATGGGAAGTGAAGTTTTTCTTATGAAACCAAAGCATTAATTCATTTATCTCAATGTGGAGAATGAATTCGTGGTGCCCAACCATTAAAAGAAAGGAGCTTATTATCTGAATCCATGTTTACCCCGATTGAAAGAGGAACATTAATTCTAAAATTGGTAGAAGGTGATGTTTTTCTCATGAAGCTAAAGCATCAATATCATTTATCCCAATGAGAAGAATATGTTTATGGTGCCCAATCATGAAAAAAAAACAACATTTTTTATGTAAATAAGAGTTTGTCCAAATCATAGAACAAGCATTAATTCTAAAAATGGTAGAAAGAGAAGATTTTTTTTATGAAACCAAAGCATAAATGTCATTTATCCTAATAAGAAGAATGCGATTATGGTGCCTAATCATGAAAAAAAAGGAGATTATTATGTGAATCCATGTTTACTATATTTGATAGACGAACTTTAATTCTAAAAAATAGTTGGAAGTGAGGTTTTTCTTATGAAACCAAAGCATCAATTCATTTATCCCAATTAGGAGAATGAATTTATGGTGCCCAATCATTAAAAGAAATAAGATTTTTATGTGAATCCGTGTTTATCTCAATTGAAAGACGTACATTAGCTTTAAAATTGGTACAGAGAGAGGTTTTTCTTGTAAAACCAAAACATCAATATCATTTATCCCAACGAAAAAAATGTGTTTTGGTGCCTAACCATGAAAATAAAGGATATTACTATATGAATCCAAGTTTTTCCAAATTGATGAAGGAACATTAATTTTAAAAATGATAGAAAGAGAAGCTTTTATTACGAAACCAAAGCATCAATGTCATTTATCCCAATTAGGAGACTATGTTTATGGTTCCTCATCATGAAAAAAAAGGAGATTGTTATGTAAATCCTTGTTTGTCCAAATTGATAAACGAACATTAATTCTAAAAGGGTAAAAAGAAGAAGTTTTTCTTAGTAAACCAAAGCATCAATTCATTTATCCCAATGAGGAGAATAAATTTGTGGTGCCCAATCATTAAAAGAAATGAGATTTTTATGTGAATCCGAGTTTATCAAAATTAAAGAGCGAACATCAACACAAAAAATGGTAAAAAAAAAAAGCTTTTCTTATGAAGCCGAAGCATCAGTATCATTTATCCCAATGAAGAGAATGTGTTTATGGTGCCCAATCATGCAAAGTAAGGAGATTATTATGTGAATCCGAGTTTGTCCAAATCGAATAACAAACATTAGTTCTAAAAATGGTAGAAAGAGAAGCTTTTCTTATGAAACCAAAGCATCAATGCCATTTATCCCAATTAAGAGACTATGTTTATGGTTCCTCATCATGAAAAGAAAGGAGATTATTATGTGAATCCATGTTTGTCTAAATAGGCAGACGAACATTAATTCTAAAAAGGGTAGAAAGAGAGGTTTTTCTTATGAAACCAAAGCATCAATATCATTTATCCCAATGAGGAGAATGTGTTTATGGTGCCCAATCATGAAAAAATGAGACTACTACATGAATCCATGTTTATCCCAATTGACAGATGAACTTTGATTTTAAAAAAAGGTGAGAAGTAAAGTTTATCTTATGAAACCAAAGCATTAATTTGTTTATCCCAAAAAAGAGAATGCATTCATGGTGCCCAATCATGAAAGGAAAGGAGATTATTACGTGAATCCATGTTTACCACATGTAGTAGATGAACTTTGATTCAAAAAATGGTAGGAAGTGAAGTTTTTTTATAAAATGAAAGCATCAATTCATTTATCTCAATGGGGAGAATGAATTTATGGTGCCCAATCATTAAAAGAAAGGAGATTATTATGTAAATCTATTTTTATGCCAATTGAAAGATGAACACTGATTCTAAAATTAGTAGAAAAAGATTTTTTCCTATGAAACCGAAGCATCAGTGTCATTTATCCCAATAAAAAGAATATGTTTATGGTGCGCAATGATGAAAACAAAAGAGATTATTATGTGAATCCTTGTTTATCCTAATTGACAGATGAACTTTATTTCTGAAAAATGGTGGGAAGTGAAGTTGTTCTTATGAAACCAAAGCATCAACTCATTTATCCTAATGAGGAGAATGAATTTGTGGTGCCCAATCATTAAAAGAAAAAAGATTATTATGTGAATCCATATTTATCCCTATTGAAGACAAACTTTAATTATAAAAATGGTAGAAAAAAATTTTTTGTATGAAACCAACGCATCAATAACATTTATCCCAATGAGGAGAAAGTGTTCATGGTGCCCAACATGAAAAGAAAGAAGATTATTACATGAGTCCATCTTCATCCCAATTGATAGGTAAGCTTTGATTCAAAACAATTATAGGAAGGAAAGTTTTTCTTATGAAACCAAAGCATCAATTTGTTTATCCTAAAAGGGGAATGCATTTATGGCACCCAATCATGAAAAGAAAGGAGATTATTACGTCAATCTATGCTTACCACATTTGATAGATGCATTTTGATTATAAAATATGGTAGGAAGTGAAGCTTTTCTTATGAAACGAAAGCATTTAATTCATTTATCCCAATGAGGAGAATGAATTTGTGGGGTCCAATCATTAAAAGGAAGGAGATTATTATGTGAATCTGTGTTTATCCCAATTGAAAGATGAATATTAATTTTAAAATTGGTAGAAAAAGATGTTTTCTTATGAAACCAAATCTTCATATCATTTATCCCAATGAGAAAAATGTGTTTATGGTGCCCAATCAAGAAAAGAAAGGAGATTATTATGTGAATCCAAGTTTGTCTAAATTGATGAATAAACATTAACTCTAGAAATGGTAGAAAGAGAAGCTTGTCTTATGAAACCAAAATATCAATGTTATTTATCCCAATTAGGAGAATGTGTTTATGGTGCCCAATCATGAAAAGAAATGAGATTATTATGTGAATCCTTGTTTATCACAATTGATAGATGAACTTTTATTCTAAAAAATTGCAGGGAATGAAATTATTGTTATAAAACCAAAGCATCAATTCATTTATCCCAACAAGGAGAATGAATTTGTTATGCCTAATCATTAAAAGAAAGGAAATTGTTATGGATCCGTGTTTATCCCAATTAAAATACGAGCATTAATTCTAAAATTGGTAGAAAGAAGAGTTTTCTTATGAAACCAAAGCATTAATATCATTTACCCTAATGAGAAAATGTGTTTATGGTGCCCAATCATGCAAAGAAAGAAGATTATTTTGTGAATCCATGCTTATCCAAATCGATGGATGAACATTATTTCTAAAAATAATAGAAAAAGATGTTTTTCTTATGAAACCAAAGCATCAATATCATTTATCCCAATAAGGAGAATGTCTTTATAATGCCCAATCATGAAAAGAAAGAAGATTATGATGTGAATCCATGTTTATCACAATTGACAACAGACTTTGATTCTAAAAAGTGGTGGGAAGTGTAGTTTTTCTAATAAAATCAAAGCACTAATTCATTTATCTTAATAAAGGGAATGAATTTATGGTGCCTAATCATTAAAAGAAAGGAGATTATTACGTGAATCCACATATATCCCAACTGAAAGATGAACTTTAAATCTAAAAATGGTAGAAAGAGAAGGTTTTCACATGAAACCAAAGCATCAATATCATTTTTCCAGTACGGTGAATGTGTTCATGGTGGCCAACCATGAAATGAATAGAGATTATTATATGAATCTGTGTTTGTCTAAATCGATGAAAGAACATTAATTCTAAGAATAATAGAAAAAGTTTTTTTTCTTATCAAACAAAAGAATCAATATCATTTATCCCAATGAAGAGAATGAGTTTATAGTCCCCAATCTTCAGAAGAATAAAGACTATTATGTGAATCCGTATTTATAACAATTGATAGAGGAAATTTGATTCTAAAAAATGGTGGGAATTGATGTTATTCACATGAAACCAAAGCATCAATTCACTTATCCCAATGAAGATAATGATTTATGGTGCCCAATCATTAAAAGAAAGGGGATTATTATGTGAATCTATGATTATCCTAATTACAAGATGACTATTAACTCTAAAATTGGTAGAAAGAGAAGTCTTTCTTATGAAACCAAAGCATTAATATCATTTTTTCCAATGAGGAAAATGTGTTTATGGTGCTCGATCATGAAAAGAAAGGAGATTATTACGTGAATCTGAGTTTATCCAAATCGTCAAACAAACATTAATTCTAGAAATGGTAGAAAAAGAAGCTTTTCTTATGAAACCAAAGCATTAATGTCATTTAGCCTAATAAGGAGAATGTGTTTATGCTACTCAATCATGAAAAGAAAAGAGATTATCACATGAATCCTTGTTTATCACAATTGACAAACGAATTTTGATTTTAAAAAAATGGTAGCAAGTGAAGTTTTTCTTATGAAACCAAAGCACCAACTCATTTATCTCAATGAGGAGATTGAATTTGTCGTGCCCAATCATTAAAAGAAAAGAGATTATTATGTGAATATGTATTTACCCAATTGAAAGATGAATTTAATTCTAAAAGTGGTAGAAAGAGAAGTTTTTCACATGAAACCAAAGCATCAAAATTATTTATCCCAGTGACATGAATGTGTTTATGGTTATGGTGCCCAATCATGAAAAGAGTAGAGACTATTATGTGAATCTGTGTTTGTCCAAATCAATAGACAAAAATTAATTCTAGAAATGGCAAAAAAAGATGTTTTTCTTATGAAACAAAAGCATTAATATCATTTATCCCAATGAGGAAAATGTGTTTATGATGCCCAATCATCAAAAGAAAGGATTATTACATGAATCCATGCTTATCACAATTGAGAGATGAACTTTGATTCTAAAAAATGTTGGGAATTGGTGTTATTCTTATGAAATGAAAGCATCCATTCATTTATCCCAACGAGGAGAATGAATTTGTAGTGCCCAATCATTGAAAGAAAAGAGATTATTATGTGAATCCGTGTTTATCCTAATTGAAAGATGAATGTTAACTCTAAAATTGGTAGAAAGAGAAGTTTCCATATGAAACCAAAGCATCAATATCATTTATCCTAATGAGGAAAATCTGTTTATAGTGCCCCATCATGAAAAGAAAGGAGATTATTACATGAATCCAAGTTTGTCTAAATCGATGAACGTACATTAATTCTAAAGATGATAGAAAAAAAAGCTTTTCTTATGAAACCAAAGCATCAATGTCATTTAGCCTAATAAGAAGAATGTATTTATGCTACCCAATCATGAAAAGAAAAGAGATTATCACATGAATCCTTATTTATCCTAATTGACAAATGAATTTTGATTTTAAAAAATGGTAGGCAGTAAAGTTGTTCTTATGAAACCAATGTATCAATTCATTTATCCTAATGAGGGGAATGAATTTGTGGTGCTTAATCATTAAAAGAAAGGATATGTCAATTCGTTCTTATCCCAACTGAAAGATGAACATTAATTTTAAAATTAGTAGAAAGAGAAGTTTTTCTTATGAAACCAAAGCATCAATATCATTTATCCCAATGAGGAAAATGTATTTATAGTGCCTAATCATGAAAAGAAAAGGGATTATTATGTGAATCCAAGTTTGTCTAACTCAATGATTGAACATTAATTCTAAAAATGGTAAAAAAAAAGCATTTCTTATGAAACCAAAGCATCAATGTCATTTATCCCAATTAGGAGAATGAATTTATGGTGCCCAATCATTAAAAGAAAGGAGATTATTATGTGAATCCATGTTTTTCCTAATTGAAAGATGAATAGTAATTCTAAAATTAGAAGAATAAGAAGTTTTTCTTATGAAAGCAAAGCTTCAATATCATTTCTCCCAACAAGGAAATGCATTTATGGCACCCAATAATACAAACAAAGGAGATTATTAATTGAATCCGAGTTTGTCCAAATCAAGAAATGAACATCAATTCTAAAAATGGCAAAAAGAAAAGCTCCTCTTATGAAACCAAAGGATCAATGTAATTTATTCCAACCAAAAGAATGTGTTGACGGGGCCCAATCATGAAAAGAAAGGAGAATGGTGGAAAGTGATGTTATTATTATGAAACCAAAGCATCAATTCATTTAGCACAACGAGGGGAATGAATTTGTGGGGCCAACAGTTAAAACAAAGGAGATTCTCGTGTGAATCCATGTTTATCCTAATTGAAAGATAAACTTTAATTCTAAAAATGGTAGAAAAAGAAGTTTTTCTTATGAAACTAAAGCATCAATATCATTTATTCCAATAAGGAGAAAATGCTTATGGTGCCTAATCATGAAAAGAAAAAAGATTATTACGTGAAACCCTATTTATCCTAATTAACAAATGAATTTTGATTCTAAAAATTGTTGGGAAGTAAAGTTATTCTTATGAAACCAAAGCATCAATTCATTTATCCCAATGGGGAGAATGAATTTGTAGTACCCAATCATTAAAAGAATGGAGATTATATGAATCCTCGCTAGTCCCAATTGAAAGATGAACTTTAACTCTAAAAATGGTAGAAATAGAAATTTTTCAAGTGAAACCAAAGCATCAATATCATTTATCATAGTGAGAAGAATATGTTCATGTTACCTAATCATGAAAAGAAATGAGATCATTATGTGAGTCCATGTTTGTCCAAATCGACAAATGAACGCTAATTCTAAAAATGATAGAAAGGGAAGTTTTTCTTATGAAACCAAAGCATCGATATCATTTATCCCACTGATAAGAATATGATTATGGTGCCCAATCATCAAAAGAAAAGGGATTATTATCTGAATCCATGTTTATCATAGTTGACAAATGAACTTTAATTCTAAAAAACAATGGGAATTGATGCTATTCTTATGAAACAAAAGCATCAATTCATTTATTCCAATGAGGAGAATGAATTTGTGGTGTCCAATTATTAAAAGTGAAAAGATTATTATGTGAATTGATGTTTATCCTAATTGATAGATGAATATTAACTCTAAAATTGGAAGGAAAAAAAGTTTTTCTTATGAAACCAAAGCATCAATATCATTTATCCTAATGAGAAAAATGTGTTTATGGTGCCCAATCATGCAAAGAAAGTAGATTATTATGTGAATCTGAGTTTGTCCAAATCAACAACCAAACAACAATTCTAAGAATGGTAGAAAGATAAGCTTTTCTTATGAAACCAAAGCATCAATGTCATCGATCCTAATCAGGAGAATGTGTTTATGGTGTCCAATCAGAAAAAGAACAGAGATTATTACATGAATCCTTGTTTAACCCAATTGATAGATGAACTTTAATTCTAAAAATTGGTGGGAGGTAAAGTTATTGTTATGAAACCAAAACATCAATTGATTTATCCTAATGAGTGAATTTATGGTGCCCAAGCATTAAAAGAAAGGAGACTATTATGTGAATTCATGTTTATCCCAATTGAAAGATGAACATTAATTCTAAAATTGGTAAAAAGAGAAGTTTTTCTTATGAAACCAAAGCATCAATGTCATTTATCGCAATGAGGAAAATATGTTTATAGTGCCCAATCATGAAAAAAATGCGATTTTTATGTTAATCTGAGTTTGTTCAAATCAACAAACGCATATCAATTTTAGAAATGGTAGAAAGAGAAGCTTTTTTTATTCAACCAAAGCATCAATGTCTTTTATCTCGATCAGGAGAATGTGTTTATGGTGCCTAATCATGAATAAAAAAGAGATTATTACGTGAATCCTTGTTTATCCCAATTGACAAGTGATCTTTGGTTCTAGAAAATGGTGGGAAGTGAAGTTATTCTTATGAAACCAAAGCATCAATTCTTTTATCCCAGTAAGAAAAATGAATTTGTGATACCCAATCATTAAAAGAAAGGATATTATTGTATGAATCCTTGTTTATCCTAATTGAAAAATGAACTTTAAATCTAAAACTGGAAGATAGAGAAGTTTTTCTTGTGAAACCAAAGCATCAATATCATTTATCACAATGAGGAGAATGTGTTTATTGTGCCCGATTATGAAAAGAAATGAGATTATTGTGTGAATCTGAGTTTATCCAAATCATCAAACGAACGTTAATTCTAAAAATGGTAGAAAGAGAAGCTTTTCTTAAGAAACCAAAGTATTAATGTCATTTATCCCATTCAGGAGAATTTGTTTATGGTACCCAATCATGAAAAGAAAAGAGATTATTACATGAATGCTTGTTTATCCCAACTAACAGATGAACTTTGATTCTAAAAAATGGTGGGAAGTAAAGTTATTTTTATGAAACCAAAGCATTAATTCATTTACCACAATGAGGAGATGAATTTGTGGTGCCCAATCATTAAAAGAAAGGAGATTATTATGTGAATCCGTGTTCATCTTGTTTGTAAGACGAGCATTAATTCTAAAATTAGTGGAAAGAGAAGTTTTTCCTATGAAACCAAAGATCAATATCATTTATCCCGATGAGGAAAATGTGTTTATAGTGCCCCGTCATAAAAAGAAATAAGATTATTGCGTGAAGCTGAGTTTGTACAAATCAATAACTGAACATCAATTCTAAAATTGGGAGAAAGAGAAGTGTTTCTTATGAAACCAAAGCATCAATGTCATTTATCCTAATTAGGAGAATATGTTTACGATGCCCAATCCAGAAAAGAAAGGAGATCATGGCGTGAATGCTTGTTTATCCCAATTGATAGATGAACTTTGATTCTAAAAAATGGTGGAAGGTGGTGCTATTCTTATGAAACCAAAAATTCAATTCATTTGTCCCAATGAGGAGAATGAATTTGTGGCGCCCAATCGATAAAAGAAAGAAGATTATTATGTCAATCCATGTTTATCCCAATTTAAAAATGAATATTAATTCTAAAATTGGTAGAAAGAGAAGTTTTTCTCATAAAACCAAAGCATCAATATCATTTATCCCAATGAGGAAATTGTTTATGCAGCTCAATAATGCGAGGAAAGGAGATTATTATGTGAATCTGAGTTTGTCTAAATCAACAAACGAACATCAATTCTAAAAATGGTCGAAAGAGAAGCTTTTCTTATGAAACCAAAGCATCAATGTCATTTATCCTAATTAGGAGAATATGTTTACGATGCCCAATCCAGAAAAGAAAGGAGATCATGGCGTGAATGCTTGTTTATCCCAATTGATAGATGAACTTTGATTCTAAAAAATGGTGGAAGGTGGTGCTATTCTTATGAAACCAAAAATTCAATTCATTTGTCCCAATGAGGAGAATGAATTTGTGGCGCCCAATCGATAAAAGAAAGAAGATTATTATGTTAATCCATGTTTATCCCAATTCAAAAATGAACATTAATTCTAAAATTGGTAGAAAAAGAAGTTTTTCTCATGAAACCAAAGCATCAATATCATTTATCCCAATGAGGAAATTGTTTATGGGGCTCAATAATGCGAAGAAAGGAGATTATTATGTGAATCTGAGTTTGTCCAAATTAACAGACGAACATCAATTCTAAAAATGGTCAAAAGAGAAGCTTTTCTTATGAAACCAAAGCATCAATGTCATTTATCCTAATCAGGAGAATGTGGTTATGGTGCCTAATCGTGAAAAAAAAAGGAGATTGTTACATGAATCCCTCTTTATTCCAATTACTAGATGAACTTTGATTCTAAAACATAGTGGGAAGTGATGTTATTCTTATGAAACCAAAGCATCAATTTATTTATCCGAATAAGGAGAATGAATTTATGGTGCCCAATCGATAAAAGAAAGGAGATTATTATGTAAATCCGCGTTTATCCCAATTGAAAGATAATTTAATTCTAAAATGGTTGAAAGAGAAGTTTGTCTCATGAAACCAATATATCAACATCATTTATGCGAGTGAGAAGAATATGTTTATGGTGCCTAATCATGAAAGGAAAGGAGATTATTACTTTAATTCGTGTTTGTCTAAATTGACAAACAAAATTAATTCTAAAAATAGTAGAAAAAGATGTTTTTCTTATGAAACCAAAGCATCAATATCATTTATCGCAATGAGAAAAATATATTTATGGTGCCCAATCATTAAAAGAAAGAAGATTACTATGTGAATCCATGCTTACCACTTTTGATAGACAAACTTTGATTCTAAAAAATGGTGGGAAGTGAAGCTTTTCTTATGAAACAAAAGCATCAATTCATTTATCCCAATGAGTAGAATGAATTTATGGTGTCCAATCATTAAAAGAAAAGAGATTATTATGTAAATTCATGTTTATGCCAATTGAAAGATGACCATTGATTCTAAAATGAGTAGAAATAGTGGTTTTTCTAATTACAGCAAAGCATCAATGTCCTTATCCCAATAAGGAGAATGTTTTTATGGTGTGCAATCATAAAAAGAAAAGAGATTATTATGTAAATCCTTGTTTATCCTAATTGACAGATAAACATTGATTCTAAAAAATGGGGGGAAGTGAGGTTATTCTTATGAAATCAAAGCATCAATTCATTTATCCTAATGAGGGGAATGAATTTGTGGTGCCCAATTATTAAAAGAATGGAGATTATTATGTGAATCTGCATTTTTCCCTATTGGAAGACAAACTTTAATTCTAAAAATTCTAGAAAAAGAAGTTTTCCCTATGAAGCCAAAGCATCAATATCATTTATTCCAACAATAAAAATGTGTTTATGGTGCCCAATCATGCAAAGAAAGGAGATTATTATGTGAATCTGAGTTTGTCCAAATCAACGATCGAACAACAATTTTAAAAAATGTAGAAATAAAGGGTTTTTTTATGAAACCAAAGCATCAATGTCATCTATCCTAATAAGGAGAATGTGTTTATGGTGCCTAATCAGGAAAAGAAAGGAGATTATTACATGAATCTTTGTTTATCCTATTTGATAGACGAACTTTGATTCCAAAAAATGGTGTGAGGTAAAGTTATTCTTATGAAACCAAAGCATCAATTCATTTATCCCAATGAGGTGAATTTATGGTTCCCAATCATTAAAAGAAAAGAGATTATTACGTGAATCTGTGTTTATCCTAATTGAAAGATGAACATTAATTCTAAAATTGGTAGAAAGAGAAGTTTTTCTTATGAAACCAAAGCATTAATATCA
Organism: Adansonia gregorii; assembly: GCA_038382025.1. Taxonomy (NCBI): domain Eukaryota; kingdom Viridiplantae; phylum Streptophyta; class Magnoliopsida; order Malvales; family Malvaceae; genus Adansonia; species Adansonia gregorii. Next base: position 32,222 of record JBBYHO010026089.1, read on the forward strand.
TTCATCGCAATGAGGAAAATGTGTTTTTAGTGCCCAATCATGAAAAGGAAGAAGACTATTATGTTAATCTGAGTTTGTTCAAGTTAACGAATGGACATTCATTTTAAAAATGGTAGAAATAGAAGCTTTTCTTATTCAACCAAAGCATCAATGTCTTTTATCCCAATTAGAAAAATATGTTTATGGCAACCAATTATTAATAGAAAGAAGATTATTACGTGAACCTTGTTTATCCCGATTGATTGGTAATTTTTGGTTCTAGAAAATGGTGGGAAGTGAAGTTATTCTTATAAAACCAAAGCATCACTTCCTTTATCACTATGAGAAGAATGAATTTGTGATACCCAATCATTAAAAGAAAGGATATTATCATGTGAATCCTTGTTTATCCTAATCGAAAAATGAAATTTAATTCTAAAACTGGAAGATAGAGAAGTTTTTCTTGTGAAACCAAAGCATCAATACCATTTATCGTAATGAGGAGAATATGCTTATGGCACCTGATCATGAAAAGAAAAGAGATTATTATGTGAATCCGAGTTTGTCCAAATTGTCGCACGAACGTTAATTCTAAAAATGGTAGAATGAGAAGCTTTTCTTATGAAACTAAAGTATCAATATCATTTATCTCAATGAGGAAAATGCGTTTATAGTGCCCCATCATAAAAAGAAATAAGATTATTATGGGAATCTAAGTTTGTACAAATCAACAAACGAACATCAATTCTAAAATTGAGAGAAAAAGAAGATTTTCTTATGAAACAAAAGCATCAATGTCATTTGCCCAAACCAAGAGAATATGTTTAAGGTGCCCAATCCTAAAAAGAAAAGAGATCATTGGGTGAATGTTTGTTCATCCTAATTGACAGATGAACTTTGATTCTAAAAAATGGTGGGAGGTGATGCTATTCTTATGAAATCAAAGAATTAATTCATTTGTCCTAATAAGGAGAATGAATTTGTGGTGCCAATCATCAAAGGAAAGGAGATTATTATGTCAATCCATGTTTATCCCAATTTAAAAACGAACATTAATTTTAAAATTAGTAGAAAAAATTTTTTTCTTATGAAGCCAAAGCATCAATATCTTTTATCCTAATGAGGAAATGTGCTTATGGTGCTCAATCATACAAAGAAAGGAGATTATTATGTGAATCCGAGGTTGTCCAAATCAACAAACGAAAATCAATTCTAAAAATGATAGAAAGAGAAGCTTTTCTTATAAAACCAAAGCATCAGTTCATTTATCCCAATGAAGTGAATTTATGGTGCCCAATCATTAAAAGAAAGAAGATTATTATGTAAATTCGTGTTTATCCTAACTGAAAGACGAACATTAATTCTAAAATTGGTAGAAAGAGCAGTTTTCCTTTTGAAACCAAAGCATCAGCATCATTTATCACAACTATAAAAATGTGTTTATAGTGTCCAATCATAAAAAAGAAAGAGATTATTATGTTAATATGAGTTTGTTCAAATCGACGAACGAACATTAATTTTAAAAATAGTAAAAAGAGAAGCTTTTCTTATTTAACCAAAGCATCAATGTCTTTTTTCTCGATCAGTAGAATGTGTTTATGGTACCCAATCATGAAAAGAAAAGAGGTTATTACATGGACACTTGTTTATCCCAACTAGCAGATGAGCTTTGAATCTAAAAGTGATTCTAAAAGTGGTGGGAAGTGAAGTTTTTCTTATGAAATCAAAGCATCAATTCCCTTATCCCAATGAGGAGAATGAATTTATGGTGCCTAGTCATTAAAAGAAAGGATATTATCATGTGAATCCTTGTTTATCCTAATTGAAAAATGAACTTTAATTCTAAAATTGAAAGTTAGAGAAGTTTTTTTATGAAACCAAAGCATCAATATCATTTATCCCAATGAGGAGAATGTGTTTATGGTGCCCGATCATGAAAAAAAAGGAGATTATTATGTGAATCCAAGTTTGTCCAAATTGTCAAACGAACGTTAATTCTAAAAATGGTAGAAAGAGAAGCTTTTCTTATGAAACCAAAGCATTAATTTCATTTATCCTGATTAGGAGAATTTGTTTATGGTACCTAATCATGAAAAGCAAGGAGATTATTACATGAATGCTTGTTTATCCCAACTAACAGATGAACTTTGATTCTAAAAAATGGTGGGAAGTAAAGTATTCTTATGAAACCAAAGCATTAATTTATTTATCACAATGAGGAGATGAATTTGTGGTGCCTAATCTTTAAAAGAAAAGAGATTATTATGTGAATCAATGTAACCCATTTGTAAGACGAGCATTAATTCTAAAATTGGTGGAAAGAGAAGCTTTTCCTATGAAACCAAAGCATCAATATCATTTATCCTAATGAGGAAAATATGTTTATAGTACCCCCTCATAAAAAGAAATGAGATTATTATGTGAATTCGAGTTTGTACAAATCAACAACTGAACATTAATTCTAAAATTGGGAGAAAGAAAAGCTTTTCTTATGAAACCAAAGCATCAATGTCATTTATCCTAATTAGGAGAATGTAATTACCGTGCCCAATCCCGAAAAGAAAGAAGATCATAGCAGGAATGCTTGTTTATCCCAATTAATAGATAAACTTTGATTCTAAAAAATGGTGGAAGGCCATGCTATTCTTATGAAACCAAAGAATCAATTCATTTGTCCCAATTAGGAGAATGAGTTTATGGTGCCCAATCGATAAAAGAAAGGAGATTATTATGTCAATCCATGTTTATCCCAATTCAAAAACGAGCATTAATGCTAAAATTGGTAGAAAAAGAAGTTTTTCTTATGAAACCAAAGCATCAATATCATTTATCCCAATGAGGAAATATGTTTATGGTGCTCAATAATGTGATGAAAGGAGAATATTATATGAATCCTAGTTTGTCTAAATCAACAAACAAACATCAATTTTAAAAATGGTAGAAAGAGAAGCTTTTCTTATGAAACTAAAGCATCAATGTCTTTTATCCCAATTAGGAGAATGTATTTATGGTGCCTAATTATGAAAAAAAAGGAGATTATTACGTGAATCCTTTTTTATTCCAATTGCTAGACGAACTTTAATTCTAAAACATGGTGGGAATTAATGTTATTCTTATGAAACCAAAGCATCAATCCATTTATCCGAATGAGGTGAATGAATTTATTGTTCCTAATCGATAAAGGGAAGAAGATTATTATGTAAATCCGCATTTATCCTAATTGAAAGATATATTTCAATCTAAAATGGTAGAAAGAGAAGTTTGTCTCATGAAACCAATATATCAACATCATTTATGCGAGTGAGAAAAATGTGTTGATGGTGCCTAATCATGAAAAGAAAGGAGATTATTATGTTAATCCATGTTTGTCCAAATTGATGGACGAACATTAATTCTAAAAATAGTAGAAAAAGATGTTTTTCTTATGAAACCAAAGCATCAATATTTTTTATCCCAATAAGGAAAATATGTTTATAGTGCCTGATCATGAAAATAAAGGAGATTACTATGTGAATCCGTGTTTACCACATTTGATAGAGAAACTTTGATTCTAAAAAATGATGGGAAGTAAAATTATTCTGATGAAATCATAGCATCAATTCATTTATCCCAATGAGAGGAATAAATTTGTGATGCCCTATCATTAAAAGATAGGATATTATTATGTGAATCTGTGCTTATTAAATTGAAAGATGAATATTAACTCTAAAATTAATAGAAAGAGATGTTTTCTTATGAAACCAAACCATCAATATCATTTATCCTAATGAGGAGAATGTGTTTATGGTACCCAATCATGCAAAGAAAAGAGATTATTATGTGAATCTGAGTTTGTCCAAATCAATGAATGAACATTAATCCTAAAAATCATAGAAAGAGAAGACTTTCTTATGAAACCAAAGCATCAATGTCATTTATCCCAATGAGGAGAATGTGTTTATGGTGCCCAATCATGCAAAAAAGGGAGATTATTATATGAATCCAGTTTGTCCAAATCAATGAATGAACATTAACCCTAAAAATAGTAGAAATAGAAGCCTTTCTTATGAAACCAAAGCGTCAATGTGATTTATCCCAATCAGGAGAATGTATTTATGGAGCCCAATTAAGAAAAAAATGAGATTATTACGTGAATCCTTATTTATCGCAATTGATAGACGAACTTTGATTCAAAAAATGGTGGAAAGTAAAATTATTCTAATGAAATCAAAGCATCAATTTATTTATCCTAAAGAGAGGAATAAATTTATGGTGCTCTATCATTAAAAGATAGGATATTATTATGCGAATTCATATTTATCCTAATTGAAAGACGAACATTAATTCTAAAATTGGTAGTAGGAGTTTTTTCTTATGAAATCGGAGCATCAATATCGTTTATCCCAATGAGAAAATATGTTTATGGTGCCCAATCATGCTAAGAAAGGAGATTATTATGTGAAACCATCTTTGCCTAAAATGACGGATGAACACTATTTCTAAAAATAGTAGAAAAAGCTATTTTTCTTATTAAACCAAAGCATCAGTGTCATTTATCTTAATGAGAAGAATATGTTTATGGTGCACAATCATGAAAAGAAAGGAGATAATTACCTGAATCCAGGTTTTTCAAATTTGAAAATGAACTTTGATCCTAAATAATGGTGGGAAGTGAAGTTTTTGTCATAAAATGAAAGCACCAATTCATTTATCTCAGTGAGGAGATTGAATTTATGGTGCCTAATCATTAAAAGAAAGGTGATTATTATATGAATCTACGTTTACCCAATTGAAAGTTGAACTTTAATTCTGAAAGTGGTGGAAAGAAAAGTTTTTCACATGAAACCAAAGCATCAATATCATTTATCCCAGAGAGGTGAATGTGTTTACGATGCCTAATCATGAAAAGAAAGGAGATTATTATGTGAATCTCTATTTGTCCAGTCGATGGACGAGCATTAATTCTAAAAATAATGGAAAAAGATTTTTTTTATGTAACAAAAGCATTAATATCATTTATCCAAATGAGGAGAATGTGTTTATGGTGCCCAACCATCAATAGAAAGGGGATTATTACATGAATCCATGTTTATCACAATTAACAGAGGAATTATTATTCTAAAAAAGGTGGAAATTGATGTTATTCTTATTAAATGAAAGAGTCAATTCATTTATCCTAATGAGAAGAATGAATTTGTGGTGCCCAGTCATCAAAAAAAAGGATATTATTATGTGAATCCATGTTTATCCTAATTGAAAGATGAATATTAACTCTAAAATTGACAAAAAAAAAGTTTTTCTTATGAAACCAAACCATCAAGATCATTTATTCCAATGAGGATAATGTGTTTATGGTGCCCAATCATGCAAAGAAAGGAGATTATTATGTTAATCCGAGTTTGTCCAAATCGATGAATGAACATTAATTCTAAAAATCGTAGAAAGAGAAGCTTTTCTTGTGAAACCAAAGCATCAATGTCATTTATCCCAATCAGGAAAATGTGTTTATGGAGCCGAATCATGAAAATAAAGGAGATTATTACAGGAATCCTTGTTTATCGCAATTGATAGACGAACTTCGATTTAAAAAATGGTGGAAATTAAAATTATTCTGATGAAATCAAAGCATTAATTCATTTATCCCAATGAAAGAAAAAAATTTATGGTGCCCTATCATTAAAAGATAGGATATTATTATATGAATTCATGTTTATCTTAATTGAAAGATGAACATTAATTCTAAAATTGGTAGAAAGAGAAGTTTTTCTTATGATACTAAAGTATGAATATCATTTATCCCAGTGAGAAAAAAGTGTTTATAGTGCCTTATCATGAAAAGAAAAGAGACTATTATATAAATCTGAGTTTGCCCAAATCGACGAACAAACATTAATTCTAAAAATGGTAGAAAGAGAAACTTTTCTTATTCAAGCAAAGCATCAATGTCATTTATCCCAATCAGGAGAATGTGTTTATGGTGCCTAATCATAAAAAGAAAAGAGATTATTACTTGAATCATTGTTTATCCTATTGACAGACGAACTTTAGTTCTAAAAACAGATGGAAAGTGAAGTTATTCTTAAGAAACCAAAGCATCAATTCCTTTATCCTAATAAGGAGAATGAATTTATGGTACCCAATCATTAAAAGAAAGGAGATTATCATGTGAATCCATGTTTATCCTAGTTAAAAGACAAACTTTAATTCTAAAAATGGAAGAAAAAGAAGTTTTTCTTATGAAACCAAATATCCCAATGAAAAAAATGTGTTAATGGTGCCTAATCATGAAAAGAAAAAAGATTGATATGTGAATTCGAGTTTGTCCAAATCGATGAACGAATATTAATTCTAAAAATGCTAGAATGAGAAGCTTTTCTTATGAAGCCAAAGCATTAATGTCATTTATCTCAGTCAAGAGAATTTGTTTATAGTGCTCAATCATGAAAAAAAAGGATTATTATGTGAATCATTGTTTATTCCAACTGATAGACAAACTTTGATTCTAAAAATGGTGGCATGTGAAGTTATTCTTATCGAACCCTAGCATCAATTCATTTATCCCAATGAAGGGAACGAATTTATGGCGCCCAATCATTAAAAGAAAGGAGATATTATGTGAATCCATGTTTATCCTAATTGTAAGTCGAACATTACTTCTAATATTGGTAGAAAAGGAAGTTTTCTTATGAAACCAAAGCATTAATATCATTTATCCTAATGAGGAAAATATGTTTATAGTGTCCCATCATGAAAAGAAAGGAGATTATTAAGTAAATCCGAGTCTGTCCAAATCGATGAACAAACATTAATTCTAAAAATGGTAGAATGAGAAGCTTTTCTTATGAAACCAAAGCATTAATTTTATTTATCCCAAGTAGAAGAATGTGTTTATGGTTCCCAATCATGAAAACAAAGGAGATTATTATGTGAATCCTTCTTATCCCAATTGATAGACGAACTTTAGTTCTAAAAAATGGTGGGAAGTGAAGTTACTCTCATGAAACCAAAGCATCAATTCAGTTATCTCAATGAGAAGAATGAATTTATCATACCTAATCGTTAAAGCAAATGAGAAAATTGATCAATCCGCACTAATCCCAATTGAAAGATGAATTTTAATTCCATAAATGGTAGAAAAAGAAGTTTTTCTCATCAAAACAAAGAGTCAATATCATTTATCCCAGTGAAGAGAATGTTTTCATGGTGCCCAATCATGGAAAAAAAGGAGTGTATTATGTGAACCTAAGTTTGTCTCAATCGACGAACAAACACTAATTTTAAAAATAGTAGAAATAAAAGGTTTTCTTATGAAACCAAAGCATCAATGCCATTTATTCCAACAACGAAATGTGATTATTTTGCCCAAACATGAAAATAAGAGAGATAATTACGTGAATCCTTGTTTATCCCAATTAATAGACAAACTTTGATTCCAAATAATGATGGGTAGTGAAGTTATTCTTATGAAAACAAAGCATCAATTCATTTATCCTAATGAGAAGAATGAATTTGTGGCGACCAATCATTAAAAGAAAGGAGATTATTATGTGAATCCGTGTTTATCCCAATTGAAAGATGAACATTAATTCTAAAATTGGTAGAAAGAGAAGCTTTTCGTAATAAACCAAAGCATCAATATCATTTATCCCAATAAGAAAAATGTGTTTATGGTGCCCAATCCTGAAAGGAATGGAGAATATTATGTGAATCCGTGTTTGTTCAAATTGATGAATGAACGTTAGTTCTAAAAATGGTAGAAGGAGAAGCTTTTCCTATGAAACCAAAGCATCAATGTCATTTCTTCCAATCAAGAGAATGGTTTATGGTGCCTAATCATGAAAAAAAAAGATTATTACGTGAATCCTTATTTATTCCAATTGACAAACGAATTTTGATTCTAAAAAATAATGGGGAGTAAAGTTACTCTTATGAAACCAAAGCATCAATTCATTTATCCCAACGAGGAGAATGAATTTGTGGTGCCCAATCATTAAAAGAAAGGAGATTATTATGTGAGTCTGCATTTATCCCAATTCAAAGAAGAGTTTAATTCTGAAAATGGTAGAAAGAAAGTTTTTCTCATGAAACCAAAGGATCAATATCGTTTATCCCAATGAGGAAATGTGTTTATGGCACCTATCATGCAAAGCAAGGAGATTATTATGTGAATCCAAGTTTGTCTAAATCAACAAACGAATATCAATTCTAAAAATGGTAGAAAAAAACTTTTCTTACAAAACCAAAGCATCAATGTGATTTATCCCAATGAGAAAAATGTGTTTATAGTGCCCAATCATGAAAAGAAAAGAGATTATTACTTGAAACCTTCTTTATCCTAACTGATAAACGAACTTTGATTGTAAAAAATGGTGGGAAGTGATGATATTTTTATGAAACCAAAGCATCAATTCATGTATCCCAATGAAAAAAATGAATTTATGGTGCCTAATAATTAAAAGAAAAAAGATTATTATATGAATCCGTGTTTATCCTAATCAAAAGATGATCATTAATTCTAAAATTAATGGAAAAAAAAGTTTTTCTTGTGAAACTAAAGCATCAATATCATTTATCCTAATGAGGAGAATGTATTTATGGTGCCTAATCATGAAAAGAAAAGAGATTATTTTATGAATCTGAGTTTGTCCAAATCGAAAAACATTAATTCTAAAAATGGTAGAAAACGAAGCTTTTCTTATGAAACCAAAGCATCAATGTCATTTATCCCAATCAGGAGAAAATGTTTATGGTGCCCAATCCTGAAAAGAAAGGAGATCATTACGTGAACACTTGTTTATTCCAATTGATAGACAAACTTTGATTCTAAAATATGGTGGGAAGTGATGTTATTCTTATGAAACAAAAGCATCAATTCATTTATCCTAATGAGAAGAATTAATTTATGATGCCCAGTCATTAAAAAAAAGAGATTATTATTCGAATCCGTGTTTATCCCAATTCAAAAATGAACATTATTTCTAAAATTGGTAAAAAAAAGAAGTTTTTCTTATGAAACCAAAGCATCAATATCATTTACCCTAATGAGGAAATGTGTTTATGGTGCCCAATCATGTGAAGAAAGGAGTTTATTATGTGTATCCAAGTTTGTCCAAATTAATGAATGAACATCAATTTTAAAAATAGTAGAAAGAGAAGCTTTTCCTATGAAACCAAAGCATTAATGTCATTTATCCCAATCAATAGAATGCATTTATGTGCCTAGTCATGAAAAGGAAAGAGAATATTACATGAATCCTTATTCATCCCCACTGATAGATGAACTATGATTCTAAAAAATGGTGGGAAGCGATGTTATTCTTACGAAACCAAAGCATCCATTCATTTACCCTAATGAGGAGCATGAATTTATGGAGCCCAATCATTAAATGAAAGAAGATTATTATGTGAATCCCTGTTTATCCTAATTGAAAAATGAACATTAATTCTAAAATTTGTAGAAAGATAAGTTTTCTTATGAAACCAAAGCGTCAATATCATTTATCGCAATGAGGAAATGTGTTTATGCTGCATAATCGTGTAAAAAAAAGATTATTATGTGAATCCGAGTTTGTCCAAATCAACAAACGAACATCAATTCTAAAAATGGTAAAAAGTGAAGCTTTTCCTATGAAACCAAAGCATTAATGTCATTTATCCCAATCAGGAGAATGTGTTTATGGTGCCTAATCATGGAAAGAAAGGAGATTATTACGTGAGTCATTGTTCATCCCCACTAATAGATAAACTTTGATTCTAAAAAATGGTGGGAAGTGATGTTATTCTTATGAAACCAAAGCATCAATTCATTTATCCTAATGAGCATAGTGAGTTTATGGAGCTCAATCATTAAAAGAAAAGAGATTATTATATGAATCCATGTTTATCCCAATTGAAAGATGAACATTAATTCTAAAATTGGTAAAAAGAGAAGTTTTTCTTATGAAACCAAAGCATCAGTATCAAGTATCTGAATGAGGAAATATGCTTATGGTGCCCAATCATGCAAAGAAAAGAGATTACTATGTGAATCCAAGTTTGTCCAAATCAATGAACAAACATCAATTCTAAAAATGGTAGAAAGAGAAGCTTTTCTTATGAAACCAAAGCATTATTGTCATTTATCCCAATTAGGTGAATGAGTTTATGGTGCCTAATCATGAAAAGAATGGAGATTATTACATGAATCCTTGTTTATCCCAATTAACAGACGAACTTTGATTGTAAAAAATAGTGGGAAGCGATGTTATTCTTATGCAACCAAAGCATCAATTCATTTATCCTAATAAGGAGAATGAATTTTATGGTGCCCAATTATTAAAAAAAAAAGATTATTATGTAAATCTATGTTTGTAACAATTTAAAGATGAACATTAATTCTAAAATTGGTAGAAAGAAAAGTTTTTCTTATGAAACCAAAGCATCAATATCAATTATCCTAATGAGGAAATGTATTTATGGTGCCCATGAACGCAAAGAAAGGAGATTACTATGTGAATCATGTTTGTCCAAATCAAAAAACAAGCATCAATTCTAAAAATGCTAGAAAGAGAAGCTTTTCTTATAAAACCAAAGCATCAATGTCATTTATCCTAAAGAGGTGAACGAGTTTATGGTGCCCAATCATGAAAATAATGGAGATTATTAATGGTGCCCAATCATGAAAATAATGGAGATTATTAAGTGAATCCTTGTTTATCCCAATTGACAGACGAACTTTGATTGTAAAAAATAGTGGGAAGTGATGTTATTCTTATGCAACCAAATCATCAATTTATTTATCCCAATAAGGAGAATGAATTTTGTGGTGCCCAATTAATAAAAGAAAAGAGATTGTTATGTGAATCTATGTTTATAACAATTAGAAGACAAACATTAATTCTTAAATTGGCAGAAAGAGAAATTTTTCTTATGAAACCAAAGCATCAATATAATTTATCCTAAGGAAGAGAATGTGTTTACAGTGCCCAATCATGAAAAAAAAAGATTATTTTGTGAATCCGAGTTTGTCCAAACCGACGAATGAACATTAATTCTAAAATTGGTAGAAAAAAAGATTTCTTAGGAAACCAAAGCATCAATGCCATTTTTCCCAATCAGGAGAATGTGTTTACGGTACCCAATCTTGAAAAGAAAGGAAATTATTGCATGAATCCTTGGTTATCCTAAATGATAGGCGAACCTTGATTCTGAAAAATGGTGGGAAGCAATGTTGTTTTTATGAAACCAATGCATCAATTCATTTATCCCAATGAGAAAAATGAAATTATTCATTTATCCTAAGGAGGAGAATGAATTTGTGGTGTCCAATCATTAAAAGAAATGAGATTATTATGTGCATCCATGTTTATCGCAATTGAAAGATTAACATTAATTCTAAAATTGGTAGAAAGGGAAGTTTTTCTTATGATACCAAAGCATCATTATCAATTATCCGAATGAGAAAATGTGTTTATGGTGCCTAATCATGCAAAGAAAGGAGATTATTTTGTGAATCTGAGTTTGTCTAAATCAATGAATGAATATCAATTTTAAAAATGGTAGAAAGAAAAGCTTTTCTTATGAAACCAAAGCATCAATGTCATTTATCCCAATCAAGAGAATGTGTTTATGCTGCCCAATCATGAATAAAAAGAAGATTATTATGTGAAACTCATTTATCCCAACTAATAAACAAGCTTTAATTCTAAAAAATGGTAGGGAGTGAAGTTTCTCTTATGAAACTAAAGCATCAATTCATTTATCCTAATGAGGAGAATGAATTTGTGGTGCCCAATCATTAAAAGAAAAGAGATTATTATATGAATCTACATTTATCCTAATTCAAAGACGAACTTTAATTCTAAAATTGGTAAAAAGAGAAGTTTTTCTTATGAAACCAAAGCATCAATATCATTTACCCCAATGAGAAAATGTGTTTGTGGCACCCAATCATGCAAAGAAAAGATATTGTTATCTAAATCTGAGTTTGTCCAAATCAATGAATGAACATCAATTCTAAAAATGGTAGAAAGAGAAGCTTTTCTTATGAAATGAAAGCATCATTGCCATTTATGCCAATCAGGAGAATGTGTTTTTGGTGCCCAATCATGAAGAGCAAAGAGATTATTATGTGAATCCTTGTTTATTCCAAGTGACAAACAAACTTTGATTCTAAAAAATGATGGGAAGTGATGTTATTCCTATAAAACCAAAGCCTCAATTCATTTATCCCAATGACGAGAATGCATTTGTGGTGCCCAATCATTAAGAGAAAAGAGATTATTATGTGAATCCGTGTTTCTCCCAATTGAAGGATGAGCATTAATTCTAAAATTGGTAGAAAGAGAAGTTTTTCTTATGATACCCAAGCATCAATATCAATTATCCCTATGAGGAAATGCATTTCTGGTGCCTAAACATGCTAAAAAAAGAGATTATTACATGAATCCGAGTTTATTCAAATCAACAGATAAATATCAATTCTACAAATGGTAGAAAGAGAAGCTTTTCTTATGAAACCAAAGCATTAATGTCATTTATCCCAGTAAAAAAATATGTTTATGCTGCCTAATCATGAACAGAAAGGAGATTATTATGTGAATCCTTGTTTATCCCAATTGACAGACAAGCTTTGATTCTAAAAAATAATGGGGAGTGAAGTTACCTTTGTGAAACCAAAGAATCAATTCATTTATCCCAACGAGGAGAATGAATTTGTGGCACCCGATCATTAAAGGAAAAAAGATTATTATGTGAATCTACGTTTACCCCAATTCAAAGATGAACTTTAATTCTAAAATTGGTAGAAATAGAAGTTTTTCTCATGAAACTAAAGCATCAATATCATTTATCCTAATGAGGAAATGTGTTTATGGCAGCCAATCATGCGAAAAAAAGAGATTGTTATGTGAATATGAGTTTGTTCAAATCAACAAACGAACATCAATTCTAAAAATGGTAGAAAGAGAAGCTTTTCTTATGAAACCAAAGCATCATGTCATTTATCCCAATCAGGAGAATGTGTTTATGGTACCCAATCATGACAAGCAAGGAGATTATTACGTGAATCCTTGTTTATTCTAAGTGACAGACAAACTTTGATTCTGAAAAATGGTGGGAAATAATGTTATTCTTATGAAACCAAAGCATCAATTCATTTATCCCAATGAGGAGAATGAATTTGTGGTGCCCAATCATTAAAAGAAAGGAGAATATTTTGTGAATCTATGTTTATCCCAATTGAAAGATGAATATTAATTCTAAAATTGGTAGAAAGAAAAGTTTTTCTTATGAAACCAAAGCATCAATATCAATTATCCCTATAAGGAAATATGTTTATAGTGCCCAATCATGCAAAGAAAAGAGATTATTATGTGAATCTGAGTTTGTCCAAATCAACAAATGAATATTAATTCTAAAAATGGTAGAAAGAGAAGTTTTTCTTATGAAACCACAGCATCGATGTCATTTATCCCAATAACAAGAATGTGTGCCCAATCATGAAAGGAAAGGATATTATTACGTGAATCCTTATTTATTCCAACTGACAGACAAACTCTGGTTCTAAAAAATGGTGGGGCATGAAGTTACTCTTATGAAACCAAAGCATCAATTCATTTATCCTAATGAGGGGAATGAATTTGTGCTGCCCAATCACTAAAAGAATAGAGATTATTATGTGAATCTGTGTCTACCCCAATTCAAAGATGAACTTTCTTTCTGAAAATGGTAGAAAGAAATGTTTTTCTCATGAAACAAAAGCAACAATATCATTTATCCTATTGAGGAAATGTGTTTATTGCACCAAATCATGCAAAAAAAAAGAGATTGTTATGTGAATTTGAGTTTTTCCAAATCAACGAACAAACATCAATTTTAAAAATGGTACTAAGGGAAGCTTGTCTTATGAAGCCAAAGAATCAATGTTATTTATCTCAATCTGGAAAATATGTTTATGGTGCCCAATCATGAAAAGAAAGGAGATTATTGCATGAATCCTTGTTTATTTCAAGTGATAGATAAACTTTGATTCTCAAAAATGGTGGGAAGTGATGTTATTCTTATGATACCAAAGCATTAATTCATTTACCCCAATAAGGAGAATAAATTTATGGTGCCCAATCAATAAAATAAAAGAGATTATTTTGTGAATCCATGTTTGTCCGAAAAGAAAGACGAACATCAATTCTAAAATTGGTAGAATGGGAAGCTTTTCTTATGAACCCAAAGCATTAATATCAATTATTCCAATAAAGAAATGTCTTTATGGTGCCCAGTCATGCAGAGAAAGGAGATTATTATATGAATATGAATTTTTCTAAATTAACGACTGAACATCAGTTCTAAAAATGGTAGAAAGGGAAGCTTTTCTTATGAAACCAAAGCATCAATGTTATTTATCCTAATGAGGAAAATGTGTTTGTAGTGCCCAGTCATTAAAAAAAAGGAGACTACTATGCAAATCCACATTTGTCCCAGTTGAAAGATGAATATTAATTCTAAAATTGGTAGAAAGAGAAGTTTTTCCTTTGAAACCAAAGCATCAATATCATTTATCCTAATGAGTATAATGTGTTTATGGTGCCCAATCATGAAAAGAAAGGAGATTATTTTGTGAATCCGAGTTTGTCCAAACTGATGAACGAACATTAATTCTAGAAATGTTACAAAAAGAAGCTTTTCTTATCATCAATGTCATTTATCCCAATAAGGAAAATGTATTTACGGCACCTAATCCTGAAAAGAAAAGAGATTTTTACATGAATCTTTGTTTATCCCAATTAACAAACGAACTTTGATTCTAAAAAATGGTAGGTAGTGATGTTATTCTTATGGAACCAAAGTATCAATTGATTTATCCTAATGAGTAGAATGAATTTGTGCTAGCCAATCATTAAAAGAAATAAGATTATTATGTGAATTCGTATTTATCCCAATTAAAAAAGGAATATTAATTCTAAAATTGGTAAAAAGAAAAGTTTTTCTTATGAAATCAAAGCATCATATCATTTATCCCAATGAGGAAATGTGTTTATGGTGACCAATCATTCAAAAAAAGAAGATTATTATGTGAATCTGAACTTGTCCAAATTGATGAATGAATATTAATTCTAAAACTAGTAAAAAAAGAAGCTTTTGTTATGAATCCAAAGCATCAATGTCATTTATCCTAATCAAGAAAATGTGCTTACGATGCCCAATCTTGAAAAAAATGGAGATTATTACATGAATCCTTATTTATCCCCACTAACAGATGAACTTTGATTCGAAAAATTGGTGGGAAGTGATGTTATTCCTATGAAACCAAAGCATTAATTCATTTATCCCAACGAGGAGAATTAATTTATGGTGCCCAATCATTAAAAGTGGGGAGATTATTATGTGAATCCATGTTTCTTCTAATTGAAAGATGAACATTAATTCTAAAATTGGTAGAACGAGAAGATTTTCTTATAAAATTAAAGCATCAATATCATTTATACCAATAAGGAAATGTGTTTATGGTACCCAGTCTTGCAAAGAAATGAGATTATTATGTGAATCCGAGTTTCTTCAAATCAACAAACGAACATCAATTCTAAAAGTGCTAGAAATAGAATCTTTTCTTATGAAACCAAAGCATCAATGTCATTTATCCCATTCAGGAGAATGTGTTCATGGTACCTAATCATGAAAAGAAAGGAGATTATTACATCAATTCTTGTTTATCCCAATTGACAAATGAACTTATGAAACCAAAGCATCAATTCATTTATCCTAATAAGGAGAATGAATTTGTGGTGCCCAATCATTAAAAGAAAGGAGATTATTTTATAAATTTGTGTTTATCTTAATTGAAAGATGAACGTTAATTCTAAAATTGGTAGAAATAGAAGTTTTTCTTATGAAACCAAAGCATCAATATCATTTATCCTAATGAGGAGAACATATTTATGGTACCTAATCATGAAATAAAAAGAGATTATTTTGTGAGTTCGAGTTTGTCCAAATTGACGAACGAACATAAATTCTAAAAATGGTGGAAAGAAAAGCTTTTCTTATGAAATCAAAGTGTCAATGTCATTTATCGTAATCAGGGAAATGTGTTTATGGTGCCCAATCCTGAAAAGAAAAGAGATTATTACGTAATTCCTTGTTTATCCTAATTGACAAATAAACTTTGGTTCTAAACAATGGTGGGAACTAATGTTATTCTTATTAAACAAAAGCATCAATTCATTTATCCCAATGAGGAGAATGAATTTGTGGTGCCTAACCATTAAAAGAAATGAAATTATTTTATGCATCTGTGTTTATCCCAATTGAAAGACGAACATTAATCCTAAAATTAGTAGAAAAAGACGTTTTTCTCATGAAATCAAAGCATCAATATCGTTTAGCCCAATGAAAAGAATGTGTTTATGGTGCCCAATCATGCAAAGAAAGGAGATTATTATGTGAATCCGAGTTGGTTCAAATCAATGAGCGAACGTCAATTCTAAAAATGGTAGAAAGAGAAGCTTTTCTTATGAAACCAAAGCATCAATGTCGTTTATCCCAATTAGGAGAATGTGTTTATGGTGCCCAATCATGAAAAGATAGGAGATTATTATGTGAATTTATCCCCACTGGCAGATGAACTTTGATTCTAAAAACTGGTGGGAACTAATGTTATTCTTATGAAACCAAAGCAACAATTCATTTATCCCAATGAAGAAAATGAATTTATGGTGCCCAATCATTAGAAGAAAGAAGATTATTATGTAAATCCGTGTTTATTCTATTGAGAGATGAACATTAATTCTAAAATTTGTAGAAAGAGAAGTTTTTCTTATGAAACAATGCATCAATACATTTATCCTAATAAGAAGAATGCGTATATGGCACTCAATCATGAAAAGAAAGGAGATTATTATGTGAATCTAAGTTTGTCCAAATCGAGGAACAAACATTAATTCTAAATATGGTTGAAAGATAAGCTTTTCTTATGAAACCAAAGCGTTAATGTCATTTATCCCAATTAGGAGAATATGTTTACAATGCCCAATCATGAAACGGAAGGAGATTATTATGTGAATCCTTTTTTACTCCAATTGACAGGTGAACTTAGATTTTAAAAAATGGTGGGAAGTGATGTTGTTCTTGTGAAACCAAAGCATCAATTCATTTATCGCAATAAGGAGAATGAATTCATGGTGTCCAATCATTAAAAGAAAAGAGATTATTTTGTGACTCTATGTTTACTCCAAATGAAAGATGAACATTAATTCTAAAATTGGTAGAAAGAAAAGTTTTTCTTATGAAACCAAAGCATCAATATCAATTATCCCAATAAAGAAATGTGTTTATGGTGCCAAATCATGCAAAAAAAGGAAATCATTATGTGAATATGAGTTTGTCCAAATCAACAAATGAAATTAAATTCTAAAAATGGTAGAAAGAGAAGCTTTTCTTATGAAACCAAAGCTTCAATATCATTTATCCGAATGAAAAGAATGCATTTATGGTGCCCAATTGTTGAATGAAATGAGATTATTACGTGAATCATTGTTTATACTAATTGATAGATGAACTTTGATTCTAAAAAATTATGGGATGTGTTGTTATTCTTATGAAACCAAAGTATCAATTTGTTTATCCCAATGAGAAGAATGAAATTATAGTGCCCAATCATTAAAGGAAAGGGGATTATTATGTGACTTTGTGCTTATCCCAATTGAAAGATGAACTTTAATTCTAAAGTGGTAGAAAGAAAAGTTTTTCTCATGAATCCAAAGAATCAATATCATTTATCCCAGTGAGGAGAATGTGTTTACGGTGCCCAATCATGAAAAGAAAAGAGATTATTATGTGAATCCGTGTTTGTCTAAATGAACATTAATTATAAAAATAGGAGAAAAAGATGTTTTTCTTATGAAACCAAAGCATCAATATGATTTATCCCAATAAGGAGAATGTGTTTATGGTGCCCAATCATGAAAAGAAAAGAGATGATTTCATGAATCCTTATTTATCCTAATTGATAGATGAACTTTGATTCTAAAAAATGGTGGTAAGTGAAGTTATTTTTATGAAACCAAAGCATTAATTCATTTATCCTAATGAAGAGAATGAATTTATGGTGTCCGATCATTAAAAGAAAAGAGATTATTATGTGAATCCGCATTTATCCCAATTGAAAGATGAACTTTAATTGTAAAAATGGTACAAATAGAAGTTTTTCTTATGAAACCAAAGCATCAATATCTTTTATTGCAGTGAGGAGATTGTGTTTATGGTGCCTAATCATGAAAAGAAAGGAGATTCTTATGTGAATTCGTGTTTGTCCAAATCGATGGATGAAAATTAATTCTAAAAATAGTAGAAAAAGATGTTTTTATTGTGAAACCAAAGCATCAATATCATTTATCCCAATGAGAAGAATGTGTCTATGGCACCCAATCATGAAAAGAAAGGAGATTATTATGTGAATCGTGTTTATCATAATTGACAACAAACTTTGCTTCTAAAAAATGGTGGGAAATGAAGTTTTTCTTTTGAAGCCAAAGCATAAATTCATTTATCTTAATGAAGAGAATGAATTTATAGCGCTCAATCATTAAAAAAAGAGATTATTATGTGAATTCGCATTTATCCTAATTAAAAGATGAACTTTAATTCTAAAAGTGGTACAAATAGAAGTTTTTCTCTTGAAACCAATGCATCAGTATCATTTATCACAGTGAGGAGAACGTGTTTATGGTGCCCAATCATGAAAAGCATGGAGATTATTATGTGAATCTGTGTTTGTCCAAATCAACAGATGAACATTAATTCTAAAAATAGTAGAAAAGGATGCTTTTCTTATGAAACCAAAGCATCAATATCATTTATCGCAAAGAGGAGAATGTGTTTATGGTGCCCAATCTTTAAAAAAATTAACATTATTATGTGAATCCATGTTTATCATAATTACCAGACAAACTTTGATTTTAAAAATGGTAGGAAATGATGTTGTTCTTATGAAATGAAAGCATTAATTCATTTATCTCAATGAGGAGAATGAATTTATGGTGCTGATATGGTATGGTTTGACATGGTTTAGCTTGTAGGGCTCACTATAGGAGGTTTAAATTGATGCCTATATAGGTACTCGAATTTCTTCTTCATCCGGTAAGGACAGTCGAGGGACCTCGATCCTAGACTCATCGCGGGTTTGGTAGAACGTGTTCGATTCGTTGGATGTATTTCTCTATGCAAATATAAAGGGTTACTCACAAGAGACATAGGTAATTGACATCCAGAAAGTTATTGCCATACCTATACAAATGGTTACTCAGGAAGGCAGATAGCTCACTTCCTCCTAATGATTGGGTTATAACCATGCCATGGAGTTTGGTGGGACACTAATGCACATGCAAGTGCATGGTGTGTGATGGGGACATAATCAAACCTTTTGTTTACTTTCGTATAACCATTTTTACTAAATTGATGATTATTCGAAAATAATACAATCCTGACAATCATGCCAAACAAAATATCAGCTGACAAAACTAAAAAAGGGTCATGGTTAAATATTCATTGAAGATCGATAAAACTAGGAACCTAGCAAGACACGGCTAGTTATTGGCCTAACTCTCTATACTATTCCCAGTAAAGTCGCCAAGCTATTGCAACGTACCCTAAGGTGGATCCTTACAGATTTATAGGTGTGTATGACGTAAAATATTTTTTTGACATATAAATGTCTTCTTGATCAAGACTTTTCTTTCATGATGTAATGAGATTGTGAATGTACGAATTCTCAACTTATGATACAGTGAAGGGGACCATAAGATGAATTGCTCATCTTGTTGGTCTCGGATGACCATCACAAAATGGCCAACACATGGAGTCGCCATCAATCATTTCAGGCTAGGCATGACCGGGTGCCTATTCAAACCTATGTTTTAAGTTACGAAACTTTAAGCATTGAACCCATGATCTACATAGTACAAAGATTCATCATTTGAGTTCGGGAGTTGGTTACGCATAGTGAGGTACAAATCTCTTCGTGACACCCAAAATTGGTACCTTACTAGATATGTCTCATCTCGGGTTCGATTCTTTCGACCTTACCTTGTTACTATTTTGACATAACCCTTTTTTTATGTATGAATCTTATAGAAATGCAAATCCAAGTTTTAATGGAAAAGATTTAATCCCATATACACCCTGGAGAGATGGGGAATATTAAAATTTTCAATAAAATGACCTCTTGATTTTACTTTGAAATGGAATGTTCCACTTTAGGCACTGGAGAGATACCCACATGGAACATTACCTTTAATTTTATTTGAAATGATTTGAAAACATGAATGCAAATAATCATCATAAAGAAATAACGTTAGTGAGGCAACAAATGAAGTAACATAACATGGATCATTCAATACAACGATAAAGAAAAGGAATAAACTATTGGAATTTATCTCACAATTGGCATCTATTATTTGGGAATAACCAAATCAACAATTTTCGAGATACATTTGGGTTTCTTAATTGAACGAGATTTGTTTGACACATTCATGGAAGTCCGAGGAAGAGAAAAATTTAATTGTAGTTAAAAGACAGGGTTATAGTATCCCCTTAAAAAATAGGTTAGAGTATCCCTGTGGATTACAAATAATTTTGACAAAGATTTTTAAATCTTGACAATTTGAAGAGCCGGGTTAGAGTATCCCCAAAAGTGACACATCTGACACTTTTTAGATAAGGTGAGTTGGAAAACTTAAATTGAAAAAACTTTGTGATTTGGAAAATGAGTGAGCATTTTATGACTTTTGGCAAACGAAAATATTATGAACGTGGACGGTAAAGTATGTTTATGCCTTGACATAAGCTTGTGGGAGGTCAAAGCATGTTTTTGAGGCTGATCGGGGTGATATGGTGACATTTAAATGTTTCAAGATGAAGCTCAGGAAAATAACTTAATTTTGACCATAACTGAAAATAAGGAACAGCATCGCGCTATCCCTCTTCTCGAATTTTTTCTAAATTGGTTTGAGGCTTTAGAAGGCGGACAAGACATCGTTAGAAAGGTAACTCAATAAAGGTCAATCTAAAAGTGTTCCCAATATCCTAAAAAGTCATTTTCTAGGGAAATAAATTTTCAAGTTCGAATTGATTGTGCTGATGGTAGAGCATCTAAGGGACAAGGTGTGTTGAAATTTGAAAAATCACCTCAGCCTCACTTAGTATCAAAAAATTACAAGCAATACCTTTCTAAAAAGGGAATTTCATGAATAATTTAGGAAAAATGTTTGAAAATTTGAAAAAATCATTTAGTGGGTCCGAGCGGCCCAACCAGAATATATGTTTGGATTCTAAAGGTTTTGAACTATTTAGATTTGGAAAATCATAACTCTTTCATTCGGAATGACCCAGGGCTGAATAAGACATCATTTTAAGGATAATTCAACACACATTGAAAGGAAAATATCAAAAAATCCATGACAAATCATTTTAGGATTTTAAAGTGATTTTTCAATTTGTAACAGTTGTGTTGTTAGTAGGGGACAAAGCAAGTACGGGATATTTCTTATTTTTTTAATGTTCTCGGGTCCAAACTCGAGTCATTGACATTCGAACATCTATGATTGAAGGGAAAGAGTGGCATGAGCATCATAAGCTCATTTGCACAGCCTCGAAGTAGTTGGGAATGATGAAATAGCCCACTAATCATTCCACTCAAGGTTTCAACTCAAGAACAATGCATGGACATTTCAAGAACAAGTGTTAGGCCATTTTCATTGCAAAATTTGAAGATTTGAGCTTGTTTAACCAGGGTTCCAGATCTGGAAAACTTAATTTTCCAGAAGATATTTTGCTAACTTTAAGCAAAACACTAAGTCCATGCTAATCCTGATTGGTTGAGGTTAACATGCTTGGCTTGGGGAGGTTTTGAAGATCAATTTTTTATAGCCATCAAACATGCATTTTGACAAGAGAAAGACAATAAACATACAAGGGGATGGCACATAACATGAATAGGGATGCTAACTTTACCAATGGTCTAGATAAAGAAAGTGTAATGCATTTTGACAAGAAAATGCTATGGACATTGAGAATGACAATGATTCATGCAAGCTAATTTATAAATGTGCTTGACATGTGTTAGGCTAATGATTCATACATGGATTAAGGATAATAAGATGCATGGATATGGCATAAAATGCATGAGCAAGA
>JBBYHO010026130.1:0-11879 GCA_038382025.1 Adansonia gregorii
CCCCGTCCACCTCAAACACGCGTTGCAGGCCGCCGACTGGCATTCGGAAAGACAAAGAAAGCGAAAAACCTCGCTTTCTACGAAACCCTCCAATTCTCTTTGCTTTCTCTCTCTCCCTCTCCCTCTCTTTCTCTCTCTATATATAAATATCGAGCTCAATCCTTTTGCCTCTTCATCTTATCTTTCAATTTATTACCTCTTCTTCTCTATTTTCTTCGACCCATATCTCCTTTTTTTTCCTTGCTTCTATCAGATTAAAATTCAAGGATGAGTTACAATCAGCAGCAGATCAATCAACCATCATCAGGTTAGTTCCATTCTTCAAATGATAACATATCTTTCCTTTGTTATTTTTATCTATCTATATATATACATATCAAGTGCATATATCTAGTGGTAGATTGAAAGTTTTAGATTATGATTTCTGAATTATGCAAAAACTTGCAATATTAATACGGTTTACTTGTTGAATGCATGGTTGATCAGTTGCATACCCACCGCCACCACCTTCCACAGTAACAGGACCCTATGTGACTGCACCACCAGCTGGTTACCCGATGAGCAAAGACGACAACGGTCACCAATATTCCCAGAATCATGCTGCAGTTGAAACCAAGTCCAGAGGTGATGGGTTCTGGAAGGGATGGTAAATACTATTTCTTAATAAATTTATATACAAGCAAACCTTTTTTTAATATCTCTTTCGATCGCTACTAAGAAATATAATTTGTGAGACTAATTATGAGTAAAATACTGATCAAATCTTGTTCTTCTTCTTTGCAGTTGTGCTGCCCTCTGCTGTTGTTGTGTTCTGGATGCATGCTTTTGAAGATTCAAACAGCCTTCTTTCATTAGGGTTTATTATTATCCCATTGATTGTATACATTAGCTTTGATTGTTTGAATCCTCATTGTCATACAGTGGGAACTATAGGCTTTTCTATTTGGCATTATTTGTATAAGTGGCGAGGATTGGACTTTTAGGTTTATCAACCCACCTATAGGGTTATGTTTGAATAAATCATTTATTGCATTTTTTTTTTCTACGGTGGTTGCTTTGTCACAATCCATTTGATTTTTCAATAATTATACGTCGTATGATTATTCCACACGTCTATATCGATTTCCACAATTCTCTTCAATTATTTCTATGTTTACTATTTAAAAGTATTAATAAATCTCTATATTAAGAAAAAATTATTTAATACATTATTAACAGAGTTTTTAAATTTCAGAAATTAAAATTAAAAAGAGATACAAATACGTTAGGAATAGTAAAAGATAAAAAATTAATTAAAAATAAAATATGTGATAATTTTTTAACTCAGTAGTCTAATTAAAAATTTTCACTAAAGTCTTATATTACATGGTAATTAAAAAAAATTAAAATTGCATAATAAAAATTGGAAATTTTGCTTTGCATAAACTGTCCAAAGAGATGATGCAGACTAGATTTAATTTTAAATACAATACAAAAAAATTAAAAGATGATATAAAATATAAGAAGATATAAAAATAACAATAAGATATGATTACACAAACATATCAAAATTTACATGACGTAAATCATTAATAGTTTCAAATTTCTAAAAATACGTAATACTTTAAGCATAGCTGTAACACAAAAAGGAATACAAAATACAACACAAATATACAAATGATCAAATTTATCTATAACTTTAGATTTTTTTCTCTTAAATATTTAAGTTGGTAAAAGAAACAATAAGGGTGTGTTTGATAATACATTGAAAATTTGTTTGTTTAAAAAAATTTTAAATGGTTTAAATTTTTCAATGACTCATATTAAATGTTATTTATTTGAAAATTTTCAACAAAAAAGTATTGAATATGATAAGTAGGTAGGGAGCTATTTATCACTTAATATAGAATAGTTTAAGTTAATTTTATTTTTTAAAATTATTTTTAAATTAAATTATCTCTTTTTTCAATTACAAATGATAAAATATTTAAATCAAACTTTTAATTTTTATCCAAGATTATCTAAAATGATAAAAAAATATTATTAAAGTTAAAATTAATAATTAATAATTAATAATTTTCCATATTCTAACATTTACTATTATTAAAAAATATAATTATATTCAATATTTAAATTTCAGTAACATATCAAATAATTTTTATAACACAAATTCAGTACTTATAAGTTTTATATTAAATATCCAGCACTTCTTTTTTTTTTTTCAGTTTATCAAACAAAACCCAATAAAAAACTCAAATATTCGCTAAAATTCACATCCATCTCTCCCACCAAGTTTAACTTACGAGATTAGAGAGGTCATTTTGGGTGAACACTGGTCAGTTAAACCAACTAAACTGACATTTTAATTGACTTATTCGGTTTTATTTTGGTTAGGCAAATTGATTTAAATATCAGTTGATTTGTGATTTTCGCTTTTCAAATTAAATTGATAGAACAAACCGACATTTAATTAAATGAATAATTATATATTTTTATTTACATTAATCATATCCAACTCAATTATTCTACTTAACCCATGATCATATCATCAAATTTTAATAGGCCCAAAACAAAACGCAAAATTAATATAACAGATTAAATCGATTTTTTCTTTTATAGAATTTGATTGGTTCATCCGACTTCTCAAGTTTGATCGATCTATTCAATTTTAAAATTTTAAAATCTAATAAATCAGGTGTTTACCCAAAATAAATTAATTTGCCTCCACTTTCACAATGCTTTAATAGTTAGACTATTTATTGAACCGGCGAGGTTGGTTCCGATCCCGTTAATTGATTCAATAAAAAAATCAATTAAATTACAAATTGATTCAATAAAAAAATTAATTAAATTACAAATTCATGTTTGTTTAATTTAACCGAAAAGTTAACTTTAGTGCATTTGGATGGGCAATACGATGGAGAAGCAAATACATTTATCAATTAATTTTATTCATAACACGAAAATAATTATAGATATTATTTATATTTTTAAATAGTCATTATAATTTTTTTATTAATAAAATTTATTCAATTTATAATTAGTAATTTTATAATTCATTAAAAATCTTTCATTAAATATATTCATTTAAAAAAATAAAGAAGTTACATTTCATATTAAATTATTTTATTTTTAAAATTTTAATTTTTCATTAACCTTAAATTTTATATGAATTTATTTGATAAAAATAAAAAAGTTGAAGTTTACAATTTCTTTATTTTCATATATTTAATTTTAATTTTATATTCAAATTAATCAATTTATATAATTTGAACATTAAGAAAACTTTACATGTTAATGTATTTGTTAATTTTAATTGAAAAATATACAATTTTATGTTTAAAAATAATTAAAACAATGAATATTTACATATTACATATGTAAAAACAAATACTATAATTAAAAATAAAAAAAATTATCGCATTTGTTGATGGTTGAAGTATTATATTTTGTAAGTAAAATTAGTAAAATGATATATTTATTATTAGTTCTAAAGGTAATCTTCCTTTTTTTGGTCCAAGACTTCTTAGTATTTTGTAGTTACATTGGCCTTGACTCTTAAAGTCGAGCCAAGTTAAACTTCGAATAAAAAAAAGTGCTCCCAATATTTTTTTTTATATTTATAAGACTCGAAATTAAAATTTTATTTAAATAACACTAAATTTCTTTCACTCGATCGCTAAAGTAATCCTCCCTTTTTATTAATGAATTGAGTCGTCCTAAATTAATAAGATGATTTAATACTTTTTGAAAGCCATTCTTTATGGAGAAAGCCAATTTTTCTTCTTTAACTGCATGCCAACACATGAGATAGAATCAAAGTCATCTTATCTTATCCATTATCCAGCACCAAACGCATTATATTCATATTTATTTTATTTTAGACTCATCAATATATTTATAGCTCAAAAATATAGAATTTTGTTTTCTAAAAAAAAAAATATTAAAATCACAAATACAAAGCTATACAACACTTTATAAAATAATGGAAAACACTTACAATGTGATCATAATTATTCAAACTAACTTCCATTTCCATTTTCATAGAATCCGAACTAAACAATTTTAATCACGTTAGTTTATATTTGTGTCGTATTTATGTTATATTTTAATGTGATAATCGATTGTATATTTATTTAAATTTTTACATGATGATTGATGTTATATAAATTTTAATACATGTAGGCATCTTAATTGGATGAGTTGGGTTAATTTGAGTTGAGTTATTTTAGGTTTTTAAATTTTTGAATTCAAATTGTTTTGGTTTATGGTTACTTCGAGTTCAGGCCATTTTGGTTTCGAATTACTTTGAGTTTAGGCTAATTCGATTTTGAATAATTTTGGTTTCAGATCAATTGGATCAAGTACTTGGATTAATCAGTTTCAAATTAATTAAGTTTAACATTGAAGTCTATTGAGTTTTGTCATTTTGAGTTTCAGTTAATTCGGATTCAAGTATTGATTTTTTCTAACCAAATCAGGTGTCGAGTTTGGATTCGAGTCAATTAAGTTTTTCAGCTCGAATCAAAACTAAAAATCAAGAGTCATAATGTATTCATATCATATTTATATTTTTTACATAATATTTTATTTTTAAAAAAATTATATTTATATTATTTAGTCTTCTGTTCAAAATTATTGTGAAAGTGGACGTCGCCTAAATTCTCGAGAAAAGAGTGGACAAAATACCAGCTTAAAATTTATTCTGTAATGGTCCAGATAATGGAGGTCTACTCAATTGAGGCCCAATCTTGTCATAAGAAAGCCCACTAATGGCCCATCAACAATCCAAAAGCGCTAGGGTTTCACTCACTCATACTATATATGCCTCATTTTCATTTTTCTCTTTTTCGATTCGAGCTTTTCAGCAGAGAGAAGCAAGTTCAGAGTCGCTGCAGCAGTCGCCCTCGCCATGGTGAAGTTTCTAAAACCCAACAAGGCCGTGATCGTCCTCCAAGGCCGATACGCCGGACGCAAAGCCGTGATCGTGAAATCCTTCGACGAAGGAACGCGTGACCGCCCTTATGGCCACTGTTTGGTTGCAGGGATAAAGAAGTACCCAGGCAAGGTTATCCGCAAGGACTCCGCCAAGAAAACGGCCAAGAAATCACGCGTCAAGTGCTTCATCAAGCTCGTGAATTACCAGCACCTGATGCCTACGCGCTACACCCTCGACGTGGACTTGAAAGACCTGGTTACCGTCGATGCTCTTCAGACGAAGGACAAGAAAGTCGCCGCTTGCAAGGCCACCAAGGAGAGGTTCGAAGAGAGGTTCAAGACTGGAAAGAACAGGTGGTTCTTTACCAAGCTTAGGTTTTGAGAGGTTTGTTCGACTTTATGTTTTTGAAAAAGAAAAAAGAGTGAGTTTTATGTAGTAGTGACTTTACATTTTGGATTTGAAGGACGTTTTTGAATCTGTTTCGATGAGATATTTCTGGGTTCTTCTTCTTGTTATATGATGGTACTTGATTTTTTTTGAAACTTTTCTGGGTGCTTTATTATTTGCTGTTTGATGAGAATTAATAGTTTAACGCTAGAACATATATTACAATGTTTGTCTATTTTGTACTATCATTGTGGCATGATTTGTTAGTGAATTATGATGCCAAACTTGAGGGTTTTTTTTTTTTCTGAGAAGTTTAGAAATGGTATGCTTCATCTTGAGGTGCATTTTGTTGTTCCTGTTGTATTTTTGGATGTGATTTTTCTTGGTTTTAATAGCCTAATGTGCCATTTATTTCTTCATTTTTAAACTTGTCATCCAATGGTGATTGTTAATTAGTCCGTTGATTTGCTGGTTTGGCTTTATTCTTGCACTTGTAATTTGCATCGGTCAAAAAATTAAGCCTGTAGCTATTAGTCGGACAACCATCTATGTTACTCGAATTCTAGAATACAGGTAGGTAAGTATTCGACATGGTATACTTAATTTTTTTTGAAGTTTTTTTTTTGGTATATTAGGAGGATCGTACTCGCAGCACAATTCTTTTTTTCAAATAATTAGAAGATCATATTTTCATAGGCAATATTTTAAAAATAAGGAGTTCTATTAACGTAGCAAATAGTTAAATTCTTATTTTTGAAGTCTGCAATATGACGCTCGTGTTAGAATTTTGGAGTTGTTTAGCAACATCATTCTAGTTTAGAAGCTAGGGTTTATATGGATTTGTCTATCCTGGCTTGTTGTTGTTCCTTTGGGTTGAAA
Source organism: Adansonia gregorii (assembly GCA_038382025.1). NCBI lineage: Eukaryota > Viridiplantae > Streptophyta > Magnoliopsida > Malvales > Malvaceae > Adansonia > Adansonia gregorii. Next base: position 6,185 of record JBBYHO010026130.1, read on the forward strand.
GTAACCATTGATTTCTTGGCAAGTTGAAGTTTTTACTGATGTTCTGATTGAAGTGATATGGTTTAAACGATCATGGGATTGCTACACTACTTTTAAATTGCAGGCCGAGTTGATAGTAAGGTAACCACATTTTTGGAATTGAGTTTGTTATTATTCTTATGTTACGTTTGATTCATTGGAATAGAATAAAGTTATAACAGAATAATTATTCTCTGAGAATGGAATAGAGCTGGAACGGAATGGAATAGCTATAGGAGTAGTTTGGTTCAGTGGGAGATGTGCGAATGATGTTTGAAAGTTTGATGAACCATGATGGAATCAGCAATTCTGTGAACTAAACGATTGCTTCATTATAGCGAACCAAATGGTCTCATAATAGAATAACGATTCTAGTGGATCAAACACATTGTTAGTATTGAAGTGACCTCAGTTTCTTCAGCAACAGGATCTTTTAGGCTAGCTTAGATTTTTTTGGCATTTATGATTATCCTTGGGATTTAAACATTCCTTTCGAACTGAAGTTGCAGTTGTGTCTTGTTAACGATGGTCGCTTTAATAAGTTGATTTTGCGGGTCGATCTTGTGAGAATAGAGTAATGATAACAAGGCTAGTGGTATTGAAGTTTATCATCCTTTGATTGTTTGACTCGAATCCTTCAATGAGGATAGGCAGGGTGACGAGTCACGTGGAGTGCCCACATGAAGGTAAATAAAGTTTCGTGACGAGGGTCATGAGGAACTAGGACAAGGAAATTTTCATGCTTCTTCTTAGCAGAGTAGATGGGGATGAGCTTTTGAGCTAGACGAGGCAAAAATGTGTTACGATGTGAGTCACGAGACTAGATGACTAGATGACGATAATCGCGTCTCTACTTCTAAGGAGAGTAGAATAGATTGCTTCAATCTTGTGTTTAAAAAAAAAAAAAATTTGAATATGTCAGAGTGAATATTAGCTTGGTACGGTGTTGACAGATTTTTAAAGGTCGCGGGTTTGAAAGACTTGATTGCATCTGGTTGCATTTTAGTAAACCGGTTTTCTGGGAAGCCCTTGGCTTTTTAAACTACTTCTATACTTATGCCAAACCTATGCCATGCACAGAAATATATTTATATTTTAACAAATTTATTTAGAATAGAGGTGTTAGTAATACAAAGTATTTGTATTCAATATTTGTATCTGTGACATTGGTACGGGGTATGATTTTTTATTTGTATAAAAAATTTTAAAAATTCATCATATTTTTGTCAAATATATACTTGTGCCTATTATCTGTCCCATCAATGTAATAGAACTTTTACAAACTCATCTTAAAAATTAAAATAAAATCATGAAGTCTCATCGGATGCATGAAGATTAAGGAATTTAAAGAAAAAAGAAACATATTAGAATATACAATTGTTAAGCTATTATTTTCAAAACAAATTTATACAAATATTATAATAAAGATTTTAAATATAGATTGTATTTGATTGTTAAAGAAAAAAAGTTTTAGAATAACGATTTTGAATAATTTTTTATTGAATTATAGGAATTATTGTTGGTTATTGTTTATTATTTGAATTTGATTAATTATTAAAATTGAATTTAAATAGTCTCAAATTAGTTTTGTAAAATTAATTAGAGTATAAAGTTATATTTTTTTTACTATTTATCGAAAACTCCTCTAGTAAATAAATGTAATTTAATATTTTTTTGTTAGATATGAAAAAATAATTAAAATTTTATTTATATATATATAAAAAACTTCAGTCAATTAAAAGTATAAGAGAAAATAAATCTAATTAATTATATATAATGTTTTTATTTTTAAATTAAATTAAGTTAAAATAATTAAATATACAATAAATGGTGACTTTTTATCAGTAATTTGGATTATTCACATTAGATAATTATGTTTTTTATTAAAGGTTTTTGGCTTTTATATATGGTCACAATTTGAACTTGACTTATTTTTAAAATTGAATTCAGATGGCTTTAAATTAGGTTTTTAAAATTAATTAGAGTATAAAGTTATGGTCTTTACCATTTGTAGAAAACCCTTATCTATGATGGTAAATAAATTTAATTTAATATTTTTGTAAGCTATGGAAAGAACATTAAAATTATGTTTGTTTATATATATGTATATAAATATATATATATATATATAAGGTAAGTCGATTAAAAGTATAGAAAGAAATAAATCTAATTAATTATATGATATATGTTAATATTAAATTGAATTAAGTCAAATTAAATATGGGATATATGGCAATTTTTAACTATCATTCACATGTGAATAATATAAGTTATTCACATTGGATAATTATTTATTTTTTAAAGTTTTAGCTTTTATATATTTATTATATAAAATTTTAACTTTTTAATTAATAAAATTATTGTCAGTTACTCTTTACTATTTGAACTTGATTTATTGTTAAAATTAAATTTAAATGACTCCAAATTACCATTTATAAAAGACCCTAGTTATTATAGACTAATAAATAAATTTAATTTAATATTTTTTGTGAGATATGGAAAGAAAATTAAAATTTTATTTGTTTACATATATGTATATATAAGGTAAGTCAATTAAAAGTATAAAAAGAAATAAATATAATTAATTAAATAAAATATTTTAATATTAAATTAAATAAAATTAAAATAATTAAATGTGTGATATATGATGACTTTTTATAACTGTCTAAAAATGAATAATATAGGTTATTCACATGGGATAATTTCCTTTTTTGCAGAAGTTTTAGCTTTTATATTTTTATTATATAAGATTTTTATATTTTTAATTATTGGAATTATTGTTGGTTATTGTTTACTATTTAAATTTAATTTATTTTTAAAATTGAATTTAAATGACTTCAAATTATCATTTATAGAAAACCCCTATTTATAGTAGTGTATTAAATAAATTTAATTTAATATTTTTATGAGATATGGAAAGAAAATTAAAATTTTATTTGTTTACATATATATATAAATATAAAAGGTAAACCAGCTAAACGTATAAAAAGAAATAAATATAATTAATTGTATAAAATATTTTAATATAAAATTAAATCAAACCAAACTAATTAAACGTGGGAAACATAATGACTTTTTACAATCAATAACATATGAATAATATGGGCTATCCACATTCGATAGTTAACTTTTTTTGTAAAATATTTTGGTTTTTATATATTTATTTTAAAAAAATTTTATATTTTTAATTATTGAAATTATTATCGATTACTATGTACTATTTGAACTTGATTTATTTTTAAAATTGAATTTAAGTAGCTTTAAATTAATTTGAGTACAAACCTATATTCTTTACTATTAGTAAATAAATTTAATTTAATACTTTTGTAAGATATGGAAAGTAACTTAAAATTTTATTTGTTCATGTATATATATATATATAAGGTAAGTCAATTAAAAGTGCAAAAGGAAATAAATATAATTAATTATATAAAATATTTTAATATTAAATTAAATCAAGTAAAAATAATTAAATATATGATACATGATGATTTTTTACAACGGTTTATATATGAATAATATAGACTATCCACGTTAGATAATCACTTTTCTTATAAAAAATTTTGATTTTTATATATTTATATAAAATAAATCAAAGAAACAAATTAAGAAGTAGTCACTTTGTTTTTCCAAGACTATATTCACATAATTTTTTTTGTATTTTTTTATAATTTGTTGACGCGATAGAATATTGTTTACTATTTGAAATTATTTATTTTGATAAAGTAATTTTATTTAGGGCTTATTTGATTCAATATTGAAAAATATCATAAAACCATTTCTTGAAATTAAACGAAGTAATTTAATTTTTTGAAGTTAATTTTCATATGTAAAATTAATATTATTTAATTAAATTAAAAACTACGCACATTAAATTATTTAATTCAATTAGTTTTTTAAAAAATTATCCCATCATGAAAGAGCCGATTTAGAGGAATCATCCACAAAATTATTTTTCATTTTCAGTTTCTTTTTCCTCTCTAATGTCTTTATCTTTATAGTTAATAATATTTAAATTTAGTTTATTTTTATATATTAATGGTGAAATTTTTAAGCCTCGGCGTTAAAAATTTACCGTCTACCGTTACTTTTTTTAGTCAATTCTTTTTATGTACCCTAAAAGATATATTTTTTTCTTACTAATCTATTTATGAAATTTAAAAATTTAACCAACGATCAACAAGATAATTTCTCGATTAATATTGATAAGAGTAAGTTTCCAAAGGAACTTTAATATATCAATCAACCACCACCTTAGGCTTTACCTTGGAGCCTAATCAACTGGCATTTTTATTAGGGGCTTTGATTTTACTTTATTCATTAACAAAAAGAATTAAGAGAAAAAATGATAAATATATAATGTTGTTCATTAAAATAAAATAAATAGGGGGACACAAAAATATATAGTTGATTAAATAAAATAAATTTATATTCAATAATATATTTATGACAGTTATTGTATAAATGATAAAATCATCTATGAAATTTTAAATAAAAAAGCGCACCACTTGAATACTATTTTATTGACCGTAAAATAATATATGTATGATTAATGCCAACTAGTTATGATGTAAATGTTAAAAATGATTTTAAAATTTTATATGGTAATGTAATATAATATCCTTATATATGTTTATTTATATAATAAAAATGTAATATGCTTATATGTTTACGAATTTTTAACTAAAATTTTGAGGGATAAAAGTATATTTCATTTGTTACATTATGCACACCTAAAAAAAATTATATAATCTACCATTATCTTATGATGTATCATATATATATATATATGAAGTTGAAAAATGTTTTGGAGTTGTCGTGAGCATCTCGTGCCCCAAAATATATATATATATATATATATGCACACACACACCAAGTCGAAAAATGGGATATATATATATATATATACACACACACACACAAATGAAGTTGAAAAAATTTCGGGGTTCATGGGTACCTAATGCCCCTTATGATTAGCCATTAAATTTATTTTGCATTGTTATTTTTATATTTTAAATAAAGAAAAAAATGAAAACTATGTAACATAAAAATAATATATTTAAAATAAATTTTGAGGGATAAAAGTATATTTCATTTGTTACATTAGGCATACTTAAAAAAATTATATAATCCACCATTGTTTTATGATGTATCATATATATATATATATATATATATGTATATGAAGTTGACAAAATGCTTTGGAGTGGAGGTGAGCATCTCGTGCCCCAAAAGATATTTTTATATTTTAAACAAAGAGAAAAAAAACGAAAACTATGTAACATAAAAAATAATATATTTGAAATGTCTACTTAATTTATATTTAATATGTAGTGTACTTATCTTATGAGAAGTGATATACAATGGATGAAAATTATCTTCATGCTTAGTTTTAACACTCTATCATTTAACAAATAATTTAAGTTATAATTTCATGTTTTACTTTACATTTCATTTCATTGATCAATAACTTAAAATTAAAGATATCATCCCAAATGCACCGGGTTGCTTAATTTGGGATGGATAGGTGTTCATTTTTAAACAAATTAGATAAGAAATTAAACTTGATTCGAGGCATAAACTTTACCTTTAACTTAAAGTTTTAAGGGGTTTTTTTTTGGCCAACAAGTTTTAAAGTTAACTAAGCCTAGTTGTAGCGTTAGGGGTACGTTGGACT
>JBBYHO010026161.1:0-11876 GCA_038382025.1 Adansonia gregorii
ACTTTACCTCATTTAAACGTGGAAGGATACGCATAACCTCCGGACCTCTGCTATCAATCCGAATGTTGGATCCAACTGCATCAGTCACATCAATGGTCTCTGTTCCTTTCAACTCCCAGTTTCGGGCCTTAAATGCAAAGGGCTTAGAGGTAAGGGCTCCAACAGGGCAGATATCGATTACATTTCCAGAGAGTTCACTTGTCATAAGCTTTTCAACATAAGTTCCAATCTCTTCTCCACTACCACGACCTAACATGCCAAGATCCTGAACTCCAGCAACCTCTGTTGCAAATCTGACACACCTGATGAGAGCACAAAATGTTATTGGCCTCAAACTCAGACCTTCGGGTCATAGAAAAAAGAGAAAGTTGCCAATAGATATTTCTCAAACAATCAAATCCTCAAAAGATTGCAAGGCTTTGGCCCAAAAACTGCTTAAAGAAAAAAAAAAGCAAATCTTGGCTTGCAACTCCAAGAAAAGAACATTAATGAGGCCAGAGATATAGCCAGCTTAAAATCTGATAAAAGAAATAAAGGTGGTGGGAATATTGCTAGGTTAATTCCTGACCTTGTACACTGAATGCACCTAGTCATCACAGTCTTTACTAAAGGACCAAGATTCTTGTCAACGACAGATCTCTTCATCTCAGTGAATCGGCCACGATCAGATCCAAATGCCATAGACTGATCCTGGAGATCACATTCTCCACCCTGATCACAGATTGGGCAATCCAGTGGATGGTTCATGAGCAAAAATTCCATCACTCCTTCACGTGCCTTCTTTGCCAAAGGTGTATCCGTCTTAATCTTCATTCCTATGTTACATCCAAAGCACAATTAAATAACACAATCAAGAATTATTAGGATTTACAAGCACGTATATAACTAAACAAAATGAATTTGAAGGACAAAGTTAGATGTGTCGATTACTAAAACAAGGTAAAACAAAAAAGAAAAATTTTATGATAAAATTTATAAGAGAATCAAATGAATTATAACGCCGTATCTTTTTGAACACTAAACAGAACAAACAGCAGCACTAACCATTACAGCAAATAAAATAGTATAGAATTAAATTGAGAGCCCTAATCCAAATCGTTAATAACCTGAAACCCGTTACGACTCTGTATAAAAAGTTCAAATCCGTTCATCTAAAAACTATTAAGTTAAAAAAAAGAATAAATTTAATAAAAATACAATGAATAAATAAATAAATAAAACTGTGAAATCGAAACGCTAACCAGGGAGAGCGGGCATGGCGCAAGAGGCAACGGGCTTGGGGGATTTTTCAACCTCGACAAGGCACATACGGCAGTTTCCAGCAATCGAAAGTCGGCTATGATAGCAAAACCTCGGAATGTCAACTCCAGCGATTTCGCAGGCTTGAAGGACGGTCATGCCCTTAGGGATTTTCACTGGGAAGCCATCGACGAACACCTCGATAGCATCATCCGGATTCGGGAAGTGCACACGTGCACCGCCCACGGGTTTCTTGGGTGGAGGCAGAGTGGGCTCCGGCTGCGGTGCTGCTGCGGCCGCTGAGGCATCGGGGGATTGGAGTTCGGGTTTGGTGACAATGGGTCGGAATCTCGAGTATTGAGAAGAAAGGATTCTTGAGGATTTTAGCGTCCTTGAAGCTAACAAGCCTAAACCCATTTTTTTGCAGGTGAGGTGAGGTCAGATCTTTAGCTTCCTTTGCTGAAGCTGTAAAGCATGAGAATGGGAGTGGCGACAGGCGAGAAATAAGATTCGATTGGAAATGTTGGGTTGAATCGAAAATAGCAGGGCAGGGCAGGCGTGTGATTCCCACAAGTCGGGTTTCCCCAGTTTTTGTTTGTCGTGGGCTGAGCAAGCCTGTGTTATAATCATGCCCAAACTACTGTAACGGCAGAACTAGCCCAATGTTTTGGGAGAATTTCAAAAAAGAAAAATCTAATGAAAAAAAAAAAAAGTAAAATCCAAGAAAATTATTATTAAAATTAATTATAAAAAAATAATAAAAGAGAAATAGAAGTTACTATTATACTCTTAATGAGACTTAAAATTTTCGTTTTAAATTTCCCTCTTTGTCAACAGTAATAGAGAAAAAACTCAACAAAATCAGCTCCTTTTTCAAATTTTCTTTACTACCCAATTTCAACCTCACTTTGATTTCTCATAAATTGCTGTCATCGATCTTGTTCCAATCCCAATTGATAGAACCCCCTGTGTTTCGACTTGATTTACGTAGGATTTTTGACGAGATTTTCTTGTTAGTGTCGACCAATCTTGAGAAATTTGGGAGTGGCAATATTGGGGTTTCCGGATTCCATAATTCTGGAGAAAACGATATTGCAAGGAAGTTAACGTATGATGTTGGTACTTTTGAATGTTAAATTGAATTATTAGAAAAAGAATTTTGGTTCTCTTCTTCGGCATAAGTTGTTTAGGGTTAATTATAAAAAGGATTTTATAATTGTAGGATTTAAGAATATGTTCAGTAAGACATACGAAGAAAACAAGGTGGAAATATATGTTGAGAAACATTTTATGTATGTTCAGCAGGAAATATTTAGCTATATTTTGTTGAGAAAAAAATGAAAAACCAAAGATATATATACAATTGCAGGATTTAGTGTTGCTCTATGTATCAAGCTATAGTTATGAGATACATTTCCCAAGGAAGTGTTGCCTAGGAATGCCATAACCTCATTAGCAATGGCTGCATATTTGGTGCAAGAGATGGTGAAATTGTTACTACTTGGCAAGCAAGATTAAAAAATGTAGAAAATTTTAAGTTATGACTTTTAGTATACAATATACTATTAATTATTAGTAGCATTGGATAGCAATTTTACCAATAAACATTATTGATGGCAAAGTGTTTTAATTATGAAAGGTTGTTATCAATATATACATACATGGGTCTAGATTTATAACAATATAATATTTACAGGTGTAACATAAAACCAAGGCACATATGGACTCAAGCTGTCGTAGAAGAGTAGAAAAGAAAACAAATGTTAAGGTAAAGTTATTTTTCTTAAGACTGTACGAATAAATTTATTAATATTTGCTAATTTTAACTACCATGAGACCGTGTAAAATTGTAGCTACTTTGTAAAGTAAGCACCCATTGCAACCAAGGTAGGTAGTCAGGTTAATGAAGAAGGCTGTTATAAGCTGACGATAGAAAGGAGAATACATTTATAGAAATAAGATTTGAAAGGTTTTTTTAGTTTGAGAGTAACTTTTTTATGTCACCTATTGTTATATGGTTGATTGAACATTTTGACACATTAAACAATGCTTTCACATGGTCGAACCATGTCATTGCAATTAGGGATGCTGAAATACGACTAATGTTTGGCATTTCCTCTATTAGGGTAGAAGTTATTGAACAGTCTATAGACAAGAGTGATGAGATAAAGGTGTTAGTGTAATAGGGTGTTGCCTTCAAATTCATTATCGGATGTTGAGGATCTGTTACCCACTGTAATAAATTTAGATGATTGGAAGAAGTTGTTTGTAATGTATATGATAGGGTCCATCTTAGTGCCAAGTAGCAGGGTGGAGGTTAATTTTAAGCTCGTGAAGATCATCTTTGATCCAGTGCAAATCAAGGCGTAAACTTAAGGCAGGTTTACCTTGAAGCACCTGGTTGATGCTATTATGAAGCACAAAGGAAGAAAATGCATAACATGGTTGACCGTTCCATCCTTTTTTTTCAGGTATTAAAAATTATGTCTTAATGACTGATTTCGGTATATGACATTATCCTAATAAGCTTAAATTGTAGATATAATATAAAAGTCTTTTTTTTTTGTAGATGCTTTACTTAGATAAGGTTGTCCTATTTGGAAGATACGTACCTCGTGTTATGCCCCGGATAAGCAGATGGGATTATGACTTGTCAAGAGATGCATATAGCTAGAGGAAGAGTATGGTGGATATAGTTTCGGGTAGATAACTGTAGTGATATTGTTAAAACTTATTTTGTTTTTGGTTATCAATTAAACAATTATGCATTAAAGCAATGAACTAAATATTTGCAATAATTGTAATTGTTGTCATCATAAATGTTGTGTAATTATGTTTGTAGGTTATGAGCAACATTGAACCTATGAAGGACAAAAGTGGCAAATGAAATAAATCCATGCAGTTAGATCCAGAGGTAATGGTATGTCTAATTTTCCTTCTTATTCGATCTATAAAGTGTAAGCATTGAGTGTTATTAACATTAACATCAGCAAGTATGTCTTCTATGTTTTGTGCAGTTTTGTGTAATATGTTGGTAATTCAATCTTTGTCAACTAATGCATGGTATAAATAACCTTATGGTATAGGTTATGTGCAAAGGATTAGGTTAAATATTGAGTAAATAATGAAGTGAAACTAGGAGATTATGAGCTTGCACAAAGACAACCTCTTAGATATGATGGCACTGGCAAAAATGTCATTATCACATAAAAAATAGTGGAATGCCAGATGCTACAAATCAAATAGAGTAGCCGAGGGAGAGAGAGGCGATAACCATCGTCGGAAAGATAGAAGGATCCCTATCACTTCAATTTAGACCATTTGAGACTGGTGGCAATTCTGAAGTAAATATGCTGCCTTATCCTTTAAAAGTCAGAATATAAAAAAAAAGGTGTATTTGAGGATGAGGTGTTGGATACGACGAAGGTAGAAATACGTGGTGATGCTAATGTGAAAGTGATTAAGAGTTCTCCACGTGTTTGTAGGGTGGTTAGGGCTACTGCTAATCTTTGGTCAGTCAGCCACTCGACTCATTGATGAAACTTGAAAAAGCTGTGGTGGAGTATGCATGGAATAAAAACTTACCCATAGAATGAGTCCGGCATACTTATTGTACATTAGTCGTGCTTACATTTAAAAGCATTATAATGTGTACATCACACTCTATTGTAGGGAATCACTTTGCCAAATGCATGGCTGGGATCTAAGGAGGATGGACATGTTAGCATTAGTGAAATCCAATTGGGTTAGCAATATGGTATGTTAAACTTGTCTTTTGTGAATATGGCATTATATAAATGTGTATGTTTTCATGATGAACATAATAGTTTGTTTATCTACATATATTTCAAGTAGTGGAGATGTTTGTACCCGTGATTAATGCGAAGAAAGTCTATGCAAGCAAGAAATCAAAGAGGCACTGGGTTCTTCTGACCTTCCATATGGCAGTATGATTTTAACCTTGTGATGAGATATACATCAAAATACACACTTTTCATTGAATGTTTGTTGTTGTAGTTAGCAAATGTTAATATGTAGTGACGTTATCATGTAGGGTGCGATTTTGCATTACAATCCTAGAGGAAAGATAAGCCAACATGATGTCATGACTAATTTTGGTAATTTTATCGTGGTTGAATCGTATAACATTGAAATAGCTGAAGCTTAATTGGTATATTTCAAGTATGTATGTAAGTTGAATTACGTTGTTTGTATATGTAAATAACTATGACCTATTTTTAATACTTTATATAATGGTTAGATATGATTGCCGTTATGTGCAAACAATCATTAGGTTGCATGCTATATTAATACAGTCTCTTCCAAGATAGAAGTTGTTGATTCCAAAAGATGCGGTTAGGGATGGATCACTTTTAATTTCCTAAACAATTCCTAATGTCTAAGAAAACATAAGTAGCCTTATTTGAGGTGATATGCTAAAGATAAAATTGATGGTAATACTGATGTGATATATGTTCTTACTTGCAGCATAAGTATGTACCCACTTTACTGCATGAATGGAACCATCCAGCCACAAATGATGTTCAGCAGTATAAAGAGAGATGCATTTAGTTGGAATGGCAGTCAGATGACGTGTAAATCTTTAATCGCTTGTTAGAATATTAGTTGGGTCCTTTTGTTTCTGGTTTTATGTTTATAGTGGGTTTACACTTAACTTGTTTCTGTGTTGTATTACAATTTTGATGACTGTGGGGTATTCTTAATTATGCATTTACAAGGTTGGAATAGTCGAATTACTCCACCATTAAATCGGGTAAGTATTCAGTGCATGAGATTCACTCTTTAATTCTAATCATAACTATTATTTATGTGATAACAAACGTGTTAGCTTATGTATAGGCTAATGCCAAGAAATACAGACTGAAACTCAAGGTGCAATTGATTTTGGACTTGAGGAATACAAAAAATGATAGAGTACTAAGCATGTTGACTAGTGTTGAAGGTGTATAAAGTGTACATAGAATTGACATGTACATTTCAAAATTAGCTTGGGGTTTGTAAAAGTTTATGGTCACCAAACCTACAAATTAAATTCTCTGAATGATGTACAGGAATATTGTACGAACTATCTTAATAATATCAATCTACTTTTCAATTTTTGTAATTATCCACTTTCACTTGTACATATCCTTGATATTAATCCATTTATAGCAGTAGATAAATAAATTAGGTATTATCCATACTATCTACATAGCCCTCCTAAAATATTTGTACATTTGATGTTAGAATTTATTTATACATAAGATACGACATTATTTTCTTGACATCCTTCTTTACTAGTTAAGTGACAATTGTCTTATAAGAAATTAGCTTCGCTAATTTGCTGTGACAGTGGTTGTGATATGTACATTTACTTATATTCATTCAAGTGTTATGTTACTAAATGTATGATAAATTCACTGTATGTGCAATTTGGTCTATTGTATTAGTAAATGTAGTATGTACACTCGAAAATTCTTATTTGAACATTTAAAAATTTTGAAATGTGAATTCAACGATTACCATATGATGATTCAGTTACTATACAACATACCCTTCGTAAGTTGTCTATGTACCATAATTTACGATCATATGTACATTCATATAATATTAAATAAAAAACTTTAAAAATACATTGTTAATTTCAAAATATTAATTAACCGAATTACGAGTATTATTTTCACATCAAGCGACATTCCCCGAAAGTTGCAGCATACAATGCAGACATCCCACGATTGAAAATAGCTATGGGGTAATGGTTTGATGTGACTATAAATGATCAAATAACCAATTTAGATTCAGTATAATCTCTATATTCCTCATTCTGCAGTCAACACAATCACGTCACGTCACACAAACTGATATTAAGAATATAAAATGGACTTTTATTTTTTATCCATAAAATTTTTTGATTAATTATCCACTTCTAATGTCTCTTAAATGTGTATGGAGTGAAACTAACTGCTAGTAACCAACCCCACAACTATCCATATCCTCAACCCTACATATACATAGCAGCATTAGAGTTAGAATTCAAACTGTATTTATTTTCTCTTTCCTATTTTTTTTTGTTCATAGTAAATGCTGTTAACCATCTGTGTGTAGTCTTTGGTTACAGGCCAATGGAAATCATCTCAATTGACTTTCAAGACCTTATGCACAAGGTTGTTGATGCATGTGGATATGGTACTCCAACTTATCAGGTCGTACGCAATATGAAGAATGAATATAGGATAGTTATTCGTATTGTACCATTTCATGAATCAAAAAACTTGACAGATATTTTAGTAGCAAGTGAGTTTTAAGAAGATGAAAAGGGAGTAGAAATGTCAGCCATTAAGAATGCAATTACTCATATGAAAGTATGTTTTAGCTTTGAGATCGATGACTACAATAATGAAATGTTCGAACACTATAAACAGATGTACGATAAACAAAAATTGATTAACACAGCACGATAACCCTTTATTAAAGAACTTCAATAGACCTATAATTTTATATGATAAATATACTATTGAGTTTAAGGCTAAAATCAAGATGAAGCTTAAAGTGATGCAAAAGCTTAAAAATATGCTAGATGTGCTTAAATAGATTTAGGGATTGGCATGCTAGGTTATAGATATTTAGCTGTTTATATCCGAAGTGGGCATATGTGTATTCATTTTTCACTATATGTGCATTTACATTGTTCTCTATCTTTGTATTCAGTTATCCTTAGCTTACTTATTATTATTGCAGTAATATATATTTTTAGTGAATTTTGGAATTGTGTACATGGAATCAGAGCAAATTCAACACTGCTTACACCATAACTTTGTCTATAACTTGAAAACTTTGAATATAGAAACTTTATATCCATTCCAACAAAGGCCGTAACAGGTGGAAAAATACAATTTTATAATTGATTGTAATTGTGTAATACCTCACAAGTTCATTTCTTTTGCTGTGTACATTTCATTATATAGGTATAAGCACCCGAAACCAAACAAATAAGAATTTAAGAAAGCGATTAGCTTAATGAGCTCAATAGAGCAACCAACTGAATGTTCGTATATTATTTACGATGTAGTTCATCCTAAACTACTAACAACTCATGAGTGAAACTCCCAATCTTGTTTCCTTCAATGATAGGGTCTTGTCCAAATTAGTTCTACAGTATAAAGTCTAGGACACTCTCTACTTTTGCCAATTTCTCCAGATATACTCTGAGCAACCCCCCAATGGCTATATAAGTGGAAGTTATTGTGTTAGTACAACACGGTCTATTGATGTAAATGACATGTGATAATTGAATGTTTAGTAATTATTTATCCACAATCAATTTACAACTTACCCAATAAAGCATCAAAGTCATCCCTAAATTTGTATGGATAAGAAATATTGCATTGTGTGGCTACATCACATTGGAAAACATCAAAATTGTTTGATCATGCAAATCAAATCAACAGGAAACAAAATAACTCAACGGTGAATTCCTACATTATGTATGCAAGTTAAATGTCTCATGATGGTCTCTTCACGAAATAACTTACTGGTTTTACCAATGATTTGTAATGAGTGTCATCCAACAAGGTGTTTGACTCATCATAACCCTTCTCTCTAAGGCCACCGCATCTATCCCAAAGATTCCATAGATCCTTAAACAACAAAGGCTTCATAAGGTTGTCCACTGTGCTGTATTTCATATCAGTATAGTGGTACGCATCCTATAATATTAAAAATCTATTTGTTAGATTTAAGCTTACTTGATTGTTGTACTTTTCACATAATCTGAATGAAGTTTGCTACAGTTTACTCAACAAAACAACAATCTGTCATTTATATCATCTAGCAAATAATCAAAACACCTTCTAAGTTTTTCCTACATCTCAACATATGACATTACGATTTAGTGTCTCAATATTTATCGTTGGAATTTAATGCACAACTTACTTACTTCTAGTTGGCCAAACCCTAACTTCAAAGGTATCAAAGCAAAACAATATGAAATCCTTACAAAATGTTCTCTGTTAAACTGAGAAATCATGCAATTTCACTATAAAATTGTAACATGGAAATGAAGTTAATAATTAACTGTATGGCATTTTGTTAATGATGACTACTATGTTGGGTAATACTGTTACTAGAATGACCACTTACCTATGCAGGAGTGGATTTTTCTCCCTTTGAAATTTGTGGACACTTTGAGGAGTGCACTATATTTGCCAACACACCGTTGACATCAAGGATAATGTGTTTCTAAGTATTTTGCTTTGGTTGTCGATTATTATAATTCAGTCCCTATCATTCATATTAAGTGAAGATCATTAGTTGGTCCATTTATGGCAATAAAGTCTAAATCCATAACTAAACTAAGTAAAGTCAAGGAAAAAGGAAAAACAACATCAATTAAGACCCTTATTATTAAAGTGCCATATATGTAACAAGGAACTTCAACATGCCTGATCATCTTATGAGCTCATTTCCTTAGCAATGGCAATGATGTCTTTGTTCACAGTTGCTCTAAGTAAGTAATCAGGTAGATAAGTTGCATAACCGCGTCTCTGACAAAGTTAACAAGAAAACTAATCTATTTGCCCATGTTTGCTGCTTCCAGTCTCATTGATGCCATGTATTCTTCCATTTTGTCTAGTTTTTCCTCAACGTCTCTATTTTTCCCATACCATGCTAGTCATTGGACAGTCCTTATTTCTAGGAGATGGGCTTGATATGTCTGTTGTTGAATGCCCAAATAAGTTCTGTCCTTTTCTTTTACTTTTTTTTGCCATATTTGGTCTATTCCCTCCATCCAAGTTAAAGCTAGACTTTTTCAGGATGGCTTGCCCTATTGCATAAGTCTTATTGGTGCTACAAACTCCATAATATAGTAGGAACTCAAATATAAAGGATGCATATGGAAGGATTCTCTTATTACTGTTGTAGGCAGCCTTAATTTTTGAAGGAATTATTAAATTTAAGCCCGGATTTCTACCCTTCATCAAGCAAGACATATACTATATATCTTCATGACTCATCATGCGAATTTTTATCCTCGAGGGATCAATATGTGAACTGCTATCAAATGCAATAGTCTTTTATGTATATTCAGGCTGTTAGCATTAGTCTTAATACATTGCAAAGAGGAGTCCTTAAAGAAAAGCTCAACATGATCTAACATGCACCCGCTCATATAAGGTTTACATTGACTGGAGGGCACATCATCCACACCAAATGCCTCACACGAACTTCATGGAATGACTAGTATTTGCTTCCTTCCAACATCTGTGTAGGAAAAGCTAATATCCAAAATCTTAGCAAGGTTTTCAAAACATTCATCTACACTATCATTTCTTCTTATATCAATGTTATTGTAAAATAATCGAACTAATCTCTCATAATATTGAATCAATGGTGCCTGCAAATTTCCTAACCAATAGAGTTTTAATGTATCAAAGTACGAAAAATCGTTCTGTTGCAAAAACCTTTAATAAATATGTCTTCCTCTTAAAACCTTCTATGACCTAAAATGCTCACTGGAATGGCATTCCTGCTCTAGAAAGTTCAAGTCATTTAGAGCATGCGTAAGGGGGTCAATTCCACTATCTTTTACTGCTGGGTCAACTATCTGGTTCTGTTTTGGATGAGAAGCCTTCTTCTGAATGTAAGTCTTCTGTGCCATGTCCAAATTGGCAACTGTCTGATGTTTCCATTCTTGATGGGTTTTAATGAGATGCAATGGTGACTATAATCTAAAGGATTTATGTATAACAGGGTTTTAGAAGCTAGCCCTTCAGTGGTAATTTTGTAAGAGGTGTCAGTTCCAGCAGAATAAGGAGTCAGTCCTTAACCAATATGGAGCAGGCTCTTTTTTAATTGGAAGTTAGGTTTTAAGTGAAATGAAGTCATTTCCCATCTTCTGTGGGAGTTGGTTGCTCAAGGTCTTGAGTGGGAGAGCTTAAGAGGGAGTCCGTTTCTAATGAACAAAATAGTTCCTTGGTTACGTGAGAGCCAATTTTTTAAGAAGCATGGATATGTGAGAGCTGATTCTAGAGAAGCATGGGGCCGGTTCCTTTGTTATGTGGGAGCTCATTCTTAAAGAAGCATGAAGTTGGTTCCTTAGTAATTTATTCATAATATATTCATAATTGATAGCATTTTTACCCAAAATTGTTATATATACATATTATATAAATAAGTGCATAAATTCATATATACATAATTTAACTGTATATGTAACATGCAATAGCAAATAAAACATATTTATATTGGATAATGTATATAGATATCAAATCTCATTATCAAATTTTAGGTTTATATTCAAATCCACCAAAAAACTCGTAATCAAAAAAATATCTATAATTGTTTATAATTGTTTAAAGGGAGATTCTTGTTAGCTTCAAAGGAGAGAATGAACCAAGAGGGGGGTGAATTGGTTCTATAAAAACTTGATTAATTTTAAGTAAATTGAAAATTGAAAATAAGATAAGGAAGAGAAAAACCAACAATCAATGTATGGAGGTTTGGTCCTTTAATTTGGCACCTATGTCCTTTCCTCTTGGTACTTTTTTACTAAGGTGATTCCTACAATTCACTAAGCAAATTGTTACCTTTAAGGCTAAGGTATAACCTTACACTACTATCTTTTAAGGCTTAGATAG
>JBBYHO010026223.1:0-11871 GCA_038382025.1 Adansonia gregorii
CCAAACCAGAGGTGGACGGCTAGAAATCTGATGAGCCACCCTTATCTTCTACCTCTAAAAAGTTTCATATTCCCACCCGGAGCTGGAGCTGGGCGAAGAGATTTTGTTGAGGACGTGAGGTTGCAGTTCATGAAAACCAGCTTGCGTCAGGGCCACGAGGGAAGGAGACTTGTTAACCTCGGAGTTGAGACTGCCATGGAGCCAACATCAGACCTCAAAATTTTGGACTTCCATCGAAATTCAACTTTGTAGACAAGTACGAGACAGTATAATGCTATTCCCTTGGTTTATTTTTTTGGATTTGAACTTAATTTGTATTTTAAAATTTATTCTATTAATGTAGACCACATCTGTTTTCTTATAATAAAAATAGTTATAACTTTCTTTGCTTGGTATTTTTTTAATATATAATTGGAGTGCTTGAAATTTTTTATTTGATTAATGCATAAATTGTCTCCCCAAACTCTATTGTTTTTAAATATCTTTACTTAAAAATTTTAAATTTTATTCAAACATATCAAACTTTTTTTAAAATTGTTTCTTACTTGCCCTTTAATGAAAAAGCATGCAAGAAGGGGATACAATACATAGATTCTGTTTTGATCATGTTATGTTGAATTGAAAGACGCTCAGATTTTATATCTATCAATCAATCTATGTATATGTTTTTATGTCCAAATAAGCAGCTTTGGGACTGTCGTGATCTTCTGTTTGGGCTTTAAGAATCAACACTGTTTTAATTATATTGTCGAATATATTCTTTATCAATGTCAAGATTTTGCAGTAAAAAGAGAATTACTATACATTTTTTTACTACGTCATAATCTATTTTATCTTGGTTAGAAAATAAATGTTGGATGTAAAAATATATTTAACATAAATATATTTATTTTTGGATAAATATATTTAATTACATATCCATGTCAGACATAAATTTTAAAAATAAGTATTTTTGGAAAAAAAATGAAAAATCCAAGTAATTAACACTTCATATTCAGAAAATAATCATTGTTAGCTTGGCATATAGTATATCGATATCATAATCCATAATCAAATGAAATAACGAGTAACGAAAATTAAATTACACAGTCTGAATACAATCAATTATTTATTGACTAAATGCTGTTCAAATAATAAATAATCTATTACTAGTTTTAAACTTTTGGTAGTTCAAATACTGAAATTTGACCTTAACTAAAGAAAGAAAGAAATACTTGTTAATAAACATAAGGGAAATATTGCATTTTCTCAATTACCAATGAAATGAAATACATATCTTAATTGACCAAAATATCTGAGGCCGCTAGCAAATAGACAAATCAAAAGCAAAACAGCCAATGCGGGAAAAAATTTAATATTGATTTAATGCAATTGGTTATCACTCAAGCTCATTAATGTCTCAATTCTACATAAGAGGGTTCCACCACACGTACCGCCCCATCACTCATGCCAAGCACGATCTGGTTAGGCTCAGACGGTTGGGCAGATATGACTATCGCATACATACCGTTGCTGCTGCTGAAAGTTTTTTTCTTTTTGTCAATGAATGTAAATTACTATCGTGTGTTTTAGGGTTGTATGTAGACATTAATTATATTTTTTCATGGACAATAATCGGATGTTTGCATTCTAAGTTCTAACCTCGGGGAGAAAGAAGGTATGTAACCAGAAGTTGTAATTCAGCATCTAAGCCTCAAGTTATATTAGTTAAAAACTCTAACAGCACTGTCTAAAACACCAGCATAAATCAGTGAGCCATCTCAACGATATATTGCACTTAAAATCAGAGCATTGAGTGAATTTTTTGACACCACTGCAAGATTGAGGAATTAGGAAACTGATTATAAAATCATACCATTGGAATAATTCTAAAAATTGATACCAAGAAAAAAACCAGCCAAAAGAAAAAAGAAACTAAAAAGAAAGAACAAAAAGAACATATAATAATTTAACATGTTGGTTTCATTCTTTCATGTAATTTTGAAACTGGGATGATAGGTTCGGTCTCTCATCAAAATTGGGGTTGAGCTTAATGTGTACTTAGAAATTGGGAAGATAGTGGTTTTGTCTCTCTTCAAGGTTGGTCACTTGTTGTCATGTCTTTAGTTGTTTGATGTAATGGGGCACTAAGTTTTACGTTAGATTTAAATAGATTAAGTGTTGGAAAAGTTTCAGTGTCTAAAAAATTAAAGACACTATGAAACATGTAAACTGGTTAAACGATACTAATCTGAATCACAAATGAAATTATACAAAATTATATTACTAAAAAAGAAATTCAAAGAACGAATTTTGATCGAGTCAAGGTTTATAACCTCTGACCTTAAGACGTTTATTGCCTATCCAAACGTGTATGACAGATTTTGCAATACGTCTCCCAGGCCTTCTCGATCTTGTTACCAGTCGATAGTTCTTTCTAGTGATAACACGATGAACCAAAAGAATGATATGATTTTCTCTCTTAAAAATAACATAGCACACAATGTTGCAAATTGGATGTAAAGCCTTCTTTTTTTTTTCTTTTTGTCCCTCATCCTTTTCTTGAAATTTTTCCTATCTTTTTAACCAAAACCATGAAAAATCATTTCAGGCAATGTGCTTAATGCCATAATAGCAATGGACAATAGTTTCAAAACCAAGGTATTAAAGCCATAAAAACTTACGTTTTTATCATTAAAAGAAACAAATTGTTATAAAATTAAAACAATTTCAAGATCATGGCATTAAAGGCCATAAAAGCTACGTTTTTGTCATGAAATTGTTTTAAAATTAAAACAATTTCAAACCAAGATACATTTCAATACTAAATCGGCTAAAAAAAATTAATGCTTGAAACTCTTATGGAATTGTTTTATTAGATGACGAGTTAATATTTTCTTCCTCTTCAAGCAGGTAATTTGAAAACAATTTCTCATTCACCTCAGATATCAATCGTGTAAATTAAACTTATACCATGAATCTTGATACGTATATCACATAAACAACTTCGTATAGATATACATATTTCATATTTACACTATTAAAATGTTATTGACATCCAACATTAAGTGAACTGCTTTTTACTATTTTGAACTATAGGTCAAAGAGTTTATCTACTCATTTCTTCTGCAAATGAAATTATCTTACTTTTAAAAAAAAAATAGTGTGTTATGGTCGGAATCCCTTTGCGGTTTTACAAAATCTTCATCTAACTAAAATATCCCACAAGCAAATAACCATTTGCTTGAAAAATGAGCTATAATGCTAGGAATGATTAGAATTCTTATATACTCATTTTTAAGTTTGATAGACTTACGTCTACTAAAAATTTATTCTAGGTCTTGGATATTGGCATTTGGCAGTGTTTACATAGATTTGACAATATCAACATCAGCTATTAGCACGGGCTAGGCTATCTGGCCAAGCTTAAAGGTCTTTGCAATATTTGAAAAGGTTTGGTCTATTTTTGGCTAAAAAATGGGTTTGGGAAAAAATAAGTTCATTTAAAAAATGGATTAGGCATTAGCTTCAACATTTAAAGCTCGAGCCTGGCTCTAACTCATTTTTAATTATATACTATATATTAATTTTGTATTTATATAAATTATGTAAATATATATAATATATATAAAAATTAAAAAATATTTAATATTGATAGGCCTAAATGGGCTTAGACTATTTATTTACAAGTATTGGTGTGCTTGGCCAAATTTGAGGCTCATATTTTGTGTCAGGCAGAGCTTGGGTAATCATGAATAATGTTAATAACATGTGTAAGCTTAGCCCAAGTCTAGCCCAGTTCAGCACGACCTTGCCCATTAACACCTCTACTAGCTGTTGTTGTATTTCATTAAAAGAAAGGTACTTCAGAATGTTAACATGTCGTACTAATGTTCTTATGGCTAAAGGTATAATGTTAAACAAAAATATTTAGGGTCTAAAAGAAAGAATACGAATTTTTGGGACAATTTCACTATTGTTAGAATGAACCACATATGGAAAAAAACAATCTTCATTGTCTTTCATTAGGAATATCCTAAAGATGAAAGATATTTTGATGTATTTCATTAGTTTGAACTGATTATTTATATTTATATATTCGAGGTTTCATTACATTATTGCTATTTTGTTCTTGTTTAATTTATATGTTGAAGTAAATGTAAGAAAATATGGCTTATTGACTTATTGTGTTTATACCATTAAAATGTTACATATAGTGGGCTTTATACGCATGAAGATAACATTCTAAGGTAAGTAGTTTAAATTGATTGTTCGAAGTCTGTGGACTTAATGTGAGTAATTATCTCATGTCAAGATATTATCTCATTTGAATCCAATTAGGGAGATAGCTTGTCTTGGCCATCTAGAGTGGGTTGATTTATGAGTAAAAACATAGATGTATCGCTTAGAGGTGGTGATATATTAGACTAGACCCAAATGAAATTAATCTATTAATAAGCCTGTTTACATGGATTAATTAACTTTTCATGTTCATTGTGTAATTACCTTAATCTAAGTAAGTAATTGACTCAATGTGTATAACCTATATACTTTGACTTTTTAAAGACTAAAGCATCTCGAAGTACTAAGCTACTAGACTGGTTTGTTGGGTATATGACTTATATTTGATGAGAGCTTTACTTATAGATATGGAATCATAGCTCCTATAAATAGTTAAGGTTATCCTCTTATGGCAAATTATACAGGGTAGTGAAAATGGACGAGGTTTCAGTCATTTGTATGTCAAAAGATATATTGTTCACATGTGATAGATAATCATTTTCGCATATAGAGTATAATGGAACTTTAAGATAAGGTGATCAAGTAAGCAAAATAGACTTTAACCTTAAATTGATCATGGATATCATATGAGGGTATTATATATATGACAAGGTCATTAGACTAAAAGGCTATTTATAAAGTTTACGATATACGGTATAAAATTAGGAGTGCACTCTCAGGTCTCTAGTAGTATGACTTTGAGAATAGTAATTATATGATTAATTATTCGGTATAAAATAATTAACACATAGATTATTGGAGCCTAATTATATATATCTAATTGGTCCCTCCACTAGCTCAACATAATTCTTTCACGAATGGTTATTGATTAAAATACTCAAAGTCAGATGATTATCAACATTGTGAAATTGTATTTCAGATACGTTCATTTCTAAGGGTGTAGGTATTTTCTTTAGTAAATAAATAACAGATAATGTTTGGTATTATTTATTTAGAATATATATTTAATTTGATTAAATATTTATTTAGATAAGAACTAGTAATTTAAATTAATTTTATTTATCTTCTAATAAATACAGGAATTAATTTAAATTTAATAGATACAAAAAAATTAATTATTTATATAATTAATTTGATATATATAAAGTCTTGTTTAAATGTTTATTTATAAATTAAATATGTATAATATTTTAAATAAATTAAGAAAAAAATATTTTATTTATTTATTTTAATTTGTGATTAAAATTAATTATTTTACTATAATTAATTTTATTTTGATAATTAAGTATATAATTATTCTATTAGAATAAAATTGTCATGATTTTATTTTGAATTAGAATTAGAATTATGAAAAATTATCAGGTTAAATAAAATTAATAGTTTAACCAGAATTAATCAATATTCAGATAAACAGCTTAAACCTTTTAAAATAAATTAGGCCAAAATAATGTATAAATACATGAGGGCTTGATCAAATTTGAGAGCTAGTACCCAACTAGGGTTGGTGGCAACAAAGGCTTTGCAGAGTGGGTAAAATAATTATTTTAATTAAAAATTAAAATTAAGACTACCTTGTTACCAGTTGATATAAATAAGAGGCATATGCCTAGGGTTTCAAGTTAAACTTTGGAACCACACTAGGGTTTCTAATCATAACATCTCATGATTTTAAACTTGTTGGCACAAAGAGGTTATTAAGGAGAATCAAGCTAAATATAAAGTAAATCGAGACAAACAATGCTCACACACTCTACCATACGAGAATTAGAGAATAGTGGAGAAAGCTAATTAATTGATGCTTTCACATGGATCTAGAAAGTCTTAGATGGTTTCTGTAGATCTACAACTCAAGTAATTGATTATGGTGGTTTTATTGTATATGATAACATAATCTAGTATGGCCTAGTTAAAAAATTTTGCTATGCATTTGATTTATTTTTACCTACATCTTTTCCCTCATAGTCAACGGCACTAAAAAATGTTATAAGAATCACATTATTGACCATTCATTATTGAGGCAGAAAATAATACTAATGCTAATTCCTACATTCTAAAAACAAGCACAAATCATATATAATAATTAAATAATCACGAACCCAACCTCAAAAGCTAGTTCTTAAAGTGGAAAGTCAAATAGGGTATATAATCCACACTCATATATAAAAGTTAGGCAATGCGAAAGTTTTGACAATAATGATGCAAGGTAGACAACTTAAAGAGCACAACCATTCAAGCTTGCTGTCATAGATGGCTATTTGGCTTTCATGGACAACCAATATATGGGCTTTGTCATTATGAAACTGGACTTTGGCTTCTTCGATTAGTAGAGATTGATGACAAGTTGGTGCTATGAACCTCGATTTTTTTTCTCCCATCCAACTATGCTCTAAACACACAACTACAAGTGAAAATAAAGTCATAGCAAACAACAAATAATTTTGCTAAATTATATCTAAGAAAACTATAAAATTGATGGCTGCCATTATTGCTCTAATTCCTCATTTTTCTTGAAATATATGTTCTGATACCTGTATCTAATGCATATTCAAACATGGGTATAAGGATACGATTCTCTAAAAACCATACAAATACATGAAAATCTTGAAAAATATTGAACATACCTTGCCATTCACACCCAAGTCCAATTAACTAGGATTTTCTCATTTAAAGACATAAGACAAACCTTGCCTAATGGACTCCTTTCAATTGGTTGCCATTTCCAAGGCTTAAGAATAGCATTTGAAGCAACAGTCACACCTAAGTCCAATTAATTGGGATTTTCTCATTTAAAGACATAAGACAAACCTTGCCTAATGGACTCCTTTTAATTGGTTGCCATTTCTAAAGCTCGAGAATAGCATTTGAAGCAATGACCAAAAGAGCAAGATTGGAGTTAGCATACAACAGCCTCATAACTTGTAACTAAAGATTGCTAACCCTTAATTATGGACTTAAAAATTAAACCTAAAATATAGAACAATTAAGTTGAATGCACCATGTTTACATATCATAACACTTAAGGCTAGTACACCAACATAATCATGTATGCATCCTGCATAGCCACATTACAATTTGACCTGTTTTCTCAATAATGAATTAGGTGGAAAATGATACAAAGCAATGCATACATACATTACAAATTTATATATACATATATATACATATTATCTATATGCATGAGTTTTTGTAAGAGTATAATGAATAGATGAAACGATACTCCATTATTCCTCCTATATTGTATTAACTAATTCCCTCCTAAGTTATCAGCATGACTGTATCTTTAATAGTTAATTATGTCAGCCACAAGATGAAATAGATGCAATAATAGACTAAATATGCAAACCAATAAAGAGTTCATTTATGCTTAGAATTTAGTACTAGAAACAAAAAAAATATTTGTTAAAAAAAAATCTTAAAGTACAATTCATAGATCTTATTTCATTCATTTACATTATTTTCTCAACCTCATATGCTTTCAAAGGTGTTTATATCATCTCGTTTACAGCTTCAGTTAATAGCAACAACTACATATGTTCTCCTACAAAATACTTCTGTCAAATCAAAATCCGATCCTTTGCAAACAACAGCGGGGAAAACTTCATTCAAACAACAAGAAAACAATGTTAGTTTTTGCAAAAGATAGGCTAATACATGATATATATATATATATATATATCAAAATAGAATTGTTTGCTATAATTTTTTGTAACAAAAAAGTAAACCAATTATCACCACAACAAAAAAAATTTAAAATAAATTTTATCCAAAAAGCGTGTCCGAACCCATGACACTTTTATTTCCGGAATAGACAATATTCTCCAGAGATCTTTGCTAAGAATTGACCTTATGGCAATTTCCTGAACAAAGATGCTATTATCAAGACATGATGAACAAAACCTTGTTCGTGTGTTATTGAACGAAGTTAGCATACCGGGTACATTAAATTTATCTGCAGTTGCTTATCTTTTTAAATTTGGCTTGAATGACATATTGAAATAGGCACGAAGTTCAAAAGCCATGAAATATCTCATGCAAAGCTAGATTCAAAAGGCTAACCACCCATAAATAAATTTCAATGGGAAAGGATACAACATTGCTATTATGAAAAGCACATTTATTTTCTAACAACAATGTGTTAACACCTAACAATTAATAACATTCTTCAAGTACCTACCTTTCTTGTTGCTATGGCATCTGGTAATCGAACATATAATGTCTACGTCCAGCAATAGTGTCTTATACCTGCAAAATAGGAAATTTCAATATGGATAAATTGATTCTTTTTCAACTTACAAGAACTAAATCAAGCCAAAAGTTAAGACCTTAATCATCGTATCATCCTTATGTAACAGCATATAATTGCTTGCTGGGATGAGCAAAAGCTATGTCATTAACACCTCCAACATGGGCATCAATCTAAAAAGTGTGATAGGTTGCTAATGACCTCTATCATGACTTTCAAGAAAAATTTAACATGAGTTATGATAGACTTATCTCCAAATTTTGTCTTAATTTTCCAGTTGGATTGCATTGATATATCTGGACTATGCTGTGAAAATACAACGCCTATAAAAATCTATATTAAATTTAAAAACAAATTAAAACAACTTTAAGGAGGCAAAAGACGAATCAAACAGTGTGTTAATCTTGCCCAGAAAATACAGATAAGCATACTAAGCATAACTCTATTAGCGCTTAAACACATTGATTTACTGATATCACAACATCATTGAATAGCATTGTTTGGTAATAGAAAAAAGAAAGATCAGTACCCAACCAAAGAGTATTTCTACATGTTGGGATATTATACGGGTTGCAAATAAGAGGATGTTTACTCTCAATTTCCAAGCCAATTTTTATCAGTGTTTTACATGATGGAAAGAGTTATTTTATCAATTAGTTTTATCCCATAGCCAGAAAGGAAATTGGTAAGGGTTAATAAGAAAGTTGAATTAGTAACACCTATAGGAGGTTGATAAATTACCTACAAAGGCATGGAAACAGTTGAGATATCCTACACCTTGAATGGTTTATGGACCAAGCTTTCTCGAGATCCTACTACCCAAAGGTTGGCATCACCAACATTCATGCCAATTAAAAAAAAGCCCTCAAAAAAAAAAAAAATTACTATGCGCTAAATTTTACTAGAATCTTAATTGCAAATTGATATATATATATATATATATACATATATATATATATCAAACTAGGAGAATAGTTCATTGCTCAAGATGAAAATCCATGCTCATGACTTTAGATCCTTGATTAAGTGCCCACACAATGGTTTTTGGGAAGCCGTCTTGTGAGTGTTAGATATTTGAGAATTTTCTTAGCTACTCCAAGATAGTTTATTTTGTAATATCAATATATTTTTTAAACTGATAGTGCATTAAGAATTTGTCAGCTTACTATATTTGTTTCAGCAGATTTTTACTTGGTTAGTGTCTATTCTTGACATGGATATTACCCTAAATTCATGGAAATATGGTAAACTACTACACATACTACTATGTTATGTTTCTATGTACTAGAACATGCTGAAATTAATGTGCGAATGTTGTTTTTTCTGGTGTAAGAAGAACCTATTATGTTTTGCTCTTATTGCAGATGAGTTACTGCATTTTACTCTTCATTTTCTTCCTAAAAATTAACATGGCATCAGAGCTCATTTAGAGTTCTTAAGGGGACCGTGTGCGGGTGAAATGATTAGAAAACCTTTTTTTCTTACAATCCTTCACGCCTTTGAACTTTATTCATGGCTTCAAGCAACTTTGCAACTCCAACGCCATTTATTTTTGCTAGAGAAAACTACAGCATTTGGGTAGTGAAAATGAAGGTTTATTTGAGAGCCTTTCATCTGCACGAAGTTGTTAAAACAGGCTGAGATGCACTTCCATTAAGAGCCAACCCCATCATTGCTCAAATGAAGTAACATAGTGAAGAGGTTGTAAAGAAATACAAAACCTTGTCTTCTATACATTTTTTGGTGTGATTTTCACAAGAATTATGACTTGTGAAACTACCAAGCAAGCTTGGGACAAGTTTAAAGAGGAGTTCAAGGGTAGTGACAGAACAAAGTAGATCCAAGTGCTCAATTTATGGAGGGAGTTTGAGGTTCTAAGGATGAAGAAGGCTGAAACTATGAAAGAGTATGCAAATAGGCTTACAAAGGTTGTAAACCAACTTAGGCTGCATGGTAAAGTGCTGTCAGATAAAAGAATTGTTGAAAAGGTATTAATGAGTGTCCCTAAGAGGTTTGAGTTTAAGATTTCCTCCTTTGAAGACTCAAAAGACATATCTAAACTTACCTTGACTGAAGTTATGAACGCTCTTCAAGCCTTGGAGCATAGGAGGGCCATTAGACTTGAAGACTCAATTGAGGGAGCTTTTCAAGCAAAGCTCAAAGAGAAAAATGACAGTAGCAAAACAAGTAGAAAGTAGGCTGGTAAAGGTAAAGAGAAAAATGAAGGAGCCAACAAAAAATGGGGAAATATAGAAGTTTCCTCGTTTTCACTATAAAAAAAGAAGCCACTTAGAAAATTTTTGTTGGTTCAGGCCAGGAGTAAAATGTAGAGCTTGAAATCAACTTGGCTCTATGGAAAAGGTCTGCAAGAATAAAGCAACGCAGCAAGAACAAGCTTAAGTTGCTGAAAAACTTGAGAAAGAAGAAGAACAGCTCTTTATGGCCATTTGTTATGCAATGAGCAGCAACAAAATAACATGGTTAGTGGACAGTGGATGCACTAATCAGATGACCTATGATGCTAGTCTCCTCAAAGGTTTAGAAAGGTCTTGCATCTCTAAAGTGAAGATTGGGAATGAAGAGCATGTGGATGTCAAAGGAAAAGAAATGGTGGAGTTGAACACTTATTCAGGTACCAAGTTTATTTCAGATTTTTTTCACCTAAAATAAGCCAGAACCTTTTGAATGTGGGTTAAATGGTTGAAAAACATTAAGCTTTGCATTTTGAAAATATGTCATACACCATATGTAACTCTTCTAGTATGGAAATAATGACTGTTGGCATGAAGGATAAAAGCTTTTGTATTAATTGGAAACAAAATGAAGCGTATGCTTACACCAATGTAGTAGATCATGCTGGTTTATGGCATAAAAGGTTAGGCCATTTCAGCTATTCCGCCTTGAAGCACATGCATGAAAAACAACTTGTTCATGAAGATGCTGGTATGTGTAGTGCTTGCCAATTTGGAAAGCAAAGAACTTTCATTTCCACCTAAAAGCTGGTAGAAAGCTTCTAAAAAACTACAGCTAGTACACACTGATATGTGTAGACCTATGAGCACTCCATCTTTAAATGGTTACAAGTATTTCCTACTATTTATAGATGATTACTCAAGTTTTGTTGGGTATATTTTCTCAAGCTAAAGTCTAAAGTCTTTAAGATGTTTCAAAAGTTCAAGGCCATGGTGAAAAATGAAACTGGTTGCCTAATTAAAAAGCTCATATTTGATAATGGGCCAGAATACAACTCTTAAGACTTTATCAAGTTTCTTAAGCAAGTTAGGCAGAAAATAATATCGATGCTAATTCCTACGTTCTAAAAACAAGGATAATCATATATAATAATTAAATAATCTCAAACCCAACCTCAAAAGCTAGCTCTTAAAGTGGAAAGTCAAATAGGGTAT
>JBBYHO010026255.1:0-11869 GCA_038382025.1 Adansonia gregorii
ATCTATGTAGTACAAAGATTCATCGTTGGATTTGAGAGTTGGTTACACATATGAGGTATGAACCTCTTCATGATGCTTGAAATTGGTACTTTACTAGCTATATCTTATCTCAGTTTTGATTCTTTCAATCTTAACTCATAACTATTTTGATATAACCCTTCTTAATGCATGAATCTTATAAAAATACAAATCCAGATTTTGATGAAAATGATTTAATTTATTATATATGCCCTGGATAGATGGGGAATATAGAAATTTTCAATAAAAATGACCTCTAGATTTTACTTTGAAAATGGAATGTTCCACTTTGGGCACTGGAAATATACTTACACGGAATATTACCTTTAATTTTATTTGAAATGATTGGAAAACATGAATGCAAATAATCATCATAAAGAAATCACATTAGTAAGGCAACAAATAAAGTAAAATAGCATGGATCATTCAATGCAATGATAACGAAAATGAATAGACTATTGGAATTTATCTTGTAATTAGCATCGATTATCTAGGAATAATCGAATCGATAATTTTTAAGATGCGTCTAGGTTTCTTGATTAAATAAGATTTTTTTTGACACATTCATGAAAGTCTAAGAAGGAGATAAATTTAATTAGTTGAAAAATAAGGTTAGAGTGTCCCTTAGGAAAGATGGGGTTAGGTATCCCTATGGATGACAAATAAATTTCACAAAGGAAGATTTTTTAAGGGTTAAAAATTTTGAAAAACGTGATTAGAGCATCCCCTCAGAAAGTCAGGGTTGGAGTATCCCCGTGGATGATAAATAATTTGACAAAAGAAGATTTTTTTTAGATCTTGACAAATTTGAAGAGCGAGGTTAGAGTGTCCCCTCGGAAGGTTAGGGTTGGAGTGTCGCAAAAGTGGCATATCTGACGCTTCTTTAAAGAAGTCGAGTTGGAAAAATTAAGTTAGCGAAAAAATTAAGTTGACAAAACTTTATGATTTAAAAGATGGTTGAGCATTTTGACAACTTTAGTGAAAAAAATTATTATAATAAGGATGGTAAAATATGTTCATGCCTTGATACGAGCTTATGGGAGATCAAACATGTTCTTGAGTCTGATCGAAGTGACAAAGAGACATTCGAATGTCTCAAGATGAAATTTGGGGAAACAACTTAATTTTGACCATGACCAAGAATAGGGGATAGCATCATGCGATCCTACTTTTTGAATTTATTTTGGATTGGTTTGAAGGCTTTAGAGGATGGACAAGATACCATCAGAAAGGTAACTAGATGAGGATCAATCTAATAAATTTCCTAATATCCTAAAAAATCAATTTTTGGGGAAATAAATTTTCAAATTTGGATTAATTTTGCTGCTAGTAGAGCATACAAGGAACAAGTTGTGTCAAAATTTGAAAAATCATTTCGAACTTATTTAGTATCAAAAAATTGCAAATAATACCTTCCCAGAAAAGGAATTTCATGAACTTTTTAGGAAAAATGCTGGATGAATTTGAAAAAAAAAAACATTTAGGGGGCCAAAAGGGCCCAACAAGAATGCACTTTGTTCACTCTAGGGATTTTGGATAGCTAGGTTTGAAAAAATCATAACCCTTTCATCCAGACTGAGCCAGGGATGAACAACACCTTTTTTTAAAGATATTTTGACACACTTTCAGAGAAAAATATTATAAAATTCATGAAAATTTGTTTTGGATTTTGAAGTCATTTTTTAACTTGTAATAGTGATGCTGCTAGCAGGGGACAAAAAAAGTAGGGGTATTTCTTATTTTCTTTTTGTTTATAGGTCCAAACTCCAGTCATCAACATTCAAACATCCATAACTGAAGGGAAAGAGCAACATGAGTGTCACAAACTCATTTGCACGGCCTCAGAGTAATTTGGGATAATGAAACAACCTGTTGATGATACCACTCTAGGTTTTGACTTAAAAACAAGGCACCAACATTTTGAGAACAAGCGTAAGGCTCATAAAATAATAATATTTGAGACTGTTTCACCAGGATTCCAGATCTAGAAAACTTAATTTTCCCAAGATATTTTCTGTCTTGAAGGAAAATGCTAAGTTCATGCTAATCCTCATTAGTTGGGGTTCACATGGTTGGCTTGGGGAGGTTTTGAAAATCAATTTTTGGTAGCCATCAAACATGCATTTAGACAAGGAGAAGGCAATGAACATACAAGGGGATGGCATAAAACATAAATAGGGATGCAAACTTTACCAATGGTCTTAACAAAAAAAATGTTATGCTGTTTGGCAAGAAAATGTTATGAAAGCTGAAAATGACAATGATTCATGACAACATGTAAGCTAATGCATAAATATGCTTGAAATATGTTAGGCTAATGATTCATACATGGATTAATCATAACAAGATGCATGGATATGGCATAACATGCATGAGCAAGAGCTATTGAAATCATGAGGATAGAGTGAAAGATTTTGTATATCAAAGGGGCATTAAAGCTAAACTACCATAACCGAAGGCCACAATAATGCATGAGAATCCTAAGAGGGTGGTGCAAGCATAGAGAGCTCACTAAAACGATGAAGATGCTAAAATACAAAAAATGAAAGTGATAAAGTAAAAAGTTATACCAACAAAACTTTAATTTTAGGCCAAATAGTTGGAGCAGTAGAGATAGCTTGAATTTCCCTTTTTTCCTTGTTGTTAACAAGCAAAATAAAGAGTGAAATAATGAGGTTTTTGTTTTTGTATAGATGAGGGTGATTTTTAGAATGTTTAATGGTTGAGAATAAGTGTATTGGGGCTGTTTTTGGGTGGTAAGTGAAGAGCTACAGGATTCTAGTTTTCTTAGTGTAAGAATATGTTTTGAAAGTTGAAAATGAGCTAGAATCTAACCTTTTTTAGCTGGGATATAAGTGGTCTATTTATACGAGCATTTTGGAGCCAATTTTATGGTGTTTTTGGTCGTTTCTCAAGGGGGACAAAGTGATGTCATTTGGTAGCTATAGTGTGGTTGTGGGGAGCAACTTGCTACGAATGTGATAGACATAGGGTGGCTGGTTTTACTGCTAAAATGATTTCCAGCAAATAGGGTGGGTGATGGTGATATTGGTTAACAAACTCAAGAAAAGTAGGGTGATCATGTGACATTGACACTTTTGATCTAATTTATACTTCAAAAAATGTTTTGATTAATTCAAAAGTCCAAATTCATAACATGATATGGGTTTTGATCTTTTCTGATGCAAAAAAATAAGTTAAAATTGAGTTTTCCATCAATTATAGATGTGTAATAAATGCCCAAACCGTGAAAAATGGCTTGTATATATCGATACATAGCAAAATGTATCGATACATTTGGTCTAAAAACCTTGAGTGTATCGATATAATGAACATTGTATTAATACATGATCAATGCATCAATACTATAAACAATTGTATTAATACATGTTGTTATCTATCGATATATTCTTTTATAGAATGCACATTTTGCTCTTAGCATGGCCTTGTATCGATACACGAGCTCCTGTATTGATATATAAGCTTATGTATCTATAAATTTATAATTTTTAGTGATAAAAATGGTGCCACGAGCTCATGTGGGCTTTAATTCAAGTGCCACCAGCTTGTGCAGGCCTTGACTCAGACTTGGGTACCACCAGTTTGTGTGGGCTTTGAAAAGGTGCCATTGACTTGTGGGCTTTAAAAAGGCACCACTGACTTATGGGCTTTAAAAAAGGTACCATTGACTTGTGGGCTTTGAAAAGGTGCCACTAACTTATGGGCTTGATGTGGGTTTGATTGGCATCAGGTTATTTGCAGACAAGTTTGTTACCATTAGCTCATCTAGGTTTAAGAAGGTTTCTTGACAGGTGCCTCCTGAATAATGCTTGGTTTAAGAATCTTAAAGTTCTTACCAAGGACTCCTTAGAGGTTTGGTGAACCTGGCTTGAAGTAACATTGCAAAAATCATGATGTGTGATGGTAATGTGAACACATATTGTGGAATGCTATCATGATTGCATGATGTGAAGTCTAATATGAGAGATAGCCATGGTTATTTTATACATCATTGAGACTCTCATAGGGATGGTGATTCATCTCTATTGCAACTATGGATAGGAATTTTCCTAATCCTGCTGGGGATTGTACATTGTCCTAGCTCCATTAGGGATACGACAAAAAATCTATTTTCAAGAATTTGAATTATCGCATTTCCCGATTTAAAAGGTTCAATCATTTTTTTTGATAATTAAAAGGCATTGTCAACATTTAGAGACTGTTTGTCTGATTAGGATGATGTCTTTAGTTTCAATAAGATTCGGATATAACGCATGGGTCAAATTTTGATTAGCTTAAAATGGTTTTTTTCTTGAGTTGTGGCTTGTGAAAGTAAGAAATGGTTTGTTGTATGGTCATGTCAAGCAGGTTTTTGGACCCAAAAAGTCCATGATTTTGACAATCAGGGCATAAGCGAAGTTTCTTGTGCTTTTTTTTCCTCTCAATGTAATATCGAGATGTCCTAATGCATATTTCAGTTGATTATCAAATATTATCAACTAAATGACAAGTGCAATGTGAATTTATAGGGATTAAAAGAAACACGGCAATATCTATTCATGATAACAAAAAGACATAAGTCAGTATACTATTTGAAAAAAAAGTGATTCGGTGTCAAGAAGTATGATCTTTTGGGCGAAATATGCTTTTAACAATCATAACATGGATGTTCCTTAGATGCTTTTCAGGATCTTTCTCAAACAATAAATATGACTGCTATGAGCTGATCTTTGAAAGATCTCTAGGATTTGCTTTGCACTGTCCTATAGGTACTCTCAGTTTATGCCCCATCAAAATTGATCTTCTTAAGTCACCCTTATAGGTTTTCAACTATAGTCCAGTTGGCTACCCAGTTGCCATTTTCAGATTTTCATCTGGACCCATTTTGTTTTTTTTTTCTTTTTGCTTTTTTTTGTTATTTGTTTTTCTTTCTTTTTTTTAAAGGAAGGTTTTTTATGTTTTTACCTTCTACGCGTAATATTTCTTGATGAAATCTGAGATGACTGGGTTGGACAAGACATTATCGTCCATTTCTGACAAGATTAGGGCCCTTCAGAAAAAGGCTTGCTTTACGATATATGATTCTTCCCAATTGGGATCTAGTTGCCCTGTGCATCTTTATGAATTAGGAGGATCATCTTTAATACCAATTCACCTAGGTAAAATTGTCATAGGCACATCTTTTTATCGTGGGCTTATATTATATGTCTTTGATAGATTAGACCATGGTAGATGGCTTTCATGCATTTTTCTTCGATGAGGTTGAGTTGGTAATATCTGTTCTTAACCCATTCAGCTTCTTCAAGTTTAGTTTCCATCAAGACTCTGAAAGAAGGGATCTCAAGTTTGATAGGCAATACAGCTTCTATCCTATAGAGAAGAGAAAATAAGGTACCCTTGAAGTACGAACTAAGGTTCGATAGGCATGAAGTGCGAAAAATAACTTCTCATGCTAGTCTTTATAAATCTCAACCATTTTCTCAACTATTTTTTAATGTTTTTATTTGTTGGCTCGACTACCCCATCCATCTTTCGGCAATAAGGGATAAAATTATGGTGCTGGATCTTAAACTGTGAATAGACTACTTGTATCATTTTATTGTTTAAGTTGCTTGCATTTTCTGTGATGATTTGGTTCGGGAGGCCATATCTATAGATGATTTCTTGCTGCATAAACTTACATACAGTTCATCTAGTGACATTAGCATACATGGTAGCCTCTACCCATTTGGTGAAATAGTTGATTGCTGCTAAGATAAAGTGATGCTCATTAGAAGCTTGAGGGGTGATTGGCCTGATCATGTCCATGCCCTACATGGAGAAGGGCCATGAGGCCGTCATGACGTGAAGTGGTGCTGGAAGGACATTGATCTTGTCCGAATAGATTTGACACTTATGGCATTTTCAGGCATAATTGATGCATTCTTTCTCGAGGGTCAACCAATAATAACCCGCTTTCATGATTTGCTTAGCCATCTGATGTCCATTAGCATGTGTGCTACAAATCCCATCATGAACTTCTTCTAGGATCTTTTTAGCTTTAAAGTGTCAACGCATCAGAGCAATACTTGATCGTGACTCCTTTTGTACAAGATTTTTTCGTTAAGAACAAATCCCATTGCCAGCCTTCTAATAGTCCTTTTATAGTCCTTTTATTAGTTTGGTTGCATGTTTGGGATATTGCTGATCCTTAATGCAACAAAGGATGTCATAGTACCACGGTAGGCCATCTTTCTCTTTTTTAATACTATGATAATGAACCAAAGTTGTGTAAATGCTCATCTGGATGGAAGCAATGTCTGACTCTTGGTTGACTTTAAACATGGATGACAAGGTAGCCAAAGCATCAGTTATTTGGTTCTTTTCTTGAGGTAAGTATCAAAAACAAATATCATTAAATTCTTTCTTGAGGTCTACTTTAGCTTCCTATATTGCATCAACTTGGCATCGTGAGTTTGCCATTCCCCTTTCAATTGGTAGATGACTAGGGCCGAATCATCGAACACCTATGATATCTTAACATTTTTCTCAATGGCTGCTTGAAGCCCCATGACACAAGCTTTATATTTTGCGATATTATTCGTGCAGTTAAAATTTAGCCTTGCTGTGAATGGATAATGACTCAACCAGGTGACATCAATATTGCCCTATTTCCATGTCCTAGAGTGTTTGATGCTCCATCAAAATACATCTTCTAGGATTGATCTTGGTTGAATGCGTCTTTGTCTTCAGAAATGCACATTAAATCTTCATCTAGGATTAAAATTTAAGGGTTCATAGTCATCTACCACTCACTTTCCAAAAAGTTAACTATCGCACTGCCCTTGTGGCCTTTTGACTGACATAGGCAATGTCGTATTCAGAAAATAGGGCTTGCCATCTAGCTAGCCTTCTTGATAATGAAGGGGCTTTACATAGATACTTATAGGATCAGGCCTTACAATCAGCCACATGGTGTGATACAATATGTACTCCCTGACTCTCTTGGCTGTCCACACTAAAGCACAACATAACTTTTCGACTGTGGAGTAATTGCACTCGCATTCCATGAACTTTTAGCTTAAGTAGTAGATTATTTGTTCCTTCTTTCTTGACTCATCATACTGCCACAACCCATAGACTTGTCAACTACTACCAAGTAAAAGATTAAAGGTCGACTGGACACTGATAGTACCAACACTAGTGGGCTTGAGAGAAAATGTTTGACTTTATCAAAGGTTTCTTGACATGCCTCACTCCACTCTCTAGGATTTTATTTGTGAAAGAGCCAAAAAATGGGGTCACATTTGTTAGTGAGTTGGGATATGAATCTAATAATGTAGTTTAGTCTCCCCAAAAAGCTTTTCATTTCCTTTTAGGTTTGAAGTGGTGGCATATCTTGAATGGTTTTGACTTTGTCTGGGTCAACTTCAATCCTTTTTTCATTGACTATAAAGCCTAGAAGCTTATCTAAAATGAATTTGAAGGTACACTTAGTAGGATTAAATTTAAGTTGAAATTTTCATAGCTGTTCAAAAAGTTTCTGAAGGTCTGTGACATGCTCATCCTCTTTCATTGACTTGGCAATCATGTTGTCAACATAGACCTCAATTTCTTTATGCATCATGTCATGAAATAGGACTACCATGGCCTGTTGATAGGTTGCCCTAGCATTTTTTAGTTTGAATGGCATGACATTATAGCAAAATGTCCCCCATATGGTTATGAAAGTTGTTTTCTCCATGTCTTTAGGTGCCATCTTCATTTGGTTATAGCTTGAGAATCCATCCATGAAGGAGAATAGAGAATTCTTGCTTATGTTGTCTACCAAAATATCGATATGGGGTGGCGACAAGTTATCCTTAGGACTAGCTCGATTCAGATCCCGATAATCAACACATATTCATACTTTGCCATCTTTCTTTGGGACTAGGACCTTATTGGCAACCCATTCTGGATATTTGTCTACTCCAATAAACCCTGTATCAAACTGCTTCTTAACTTTTGTTTTAATTTTGGGAAGCATTTTTGGCTTTATCCACCTTAACTTTTGTCTGATCGGTTTGTATTCGGGCTTGATGGGAAGCTTATGGACCACTATATCAGTGTCCAATCCTGGCATGTCTTAATATGACCAAGCAAATATTTCTTAATATTCCTAGAGTAAGTCTATTAACTTGGTCCTGGTCATTGACTTTATTGAGGTTCTGATTTTAACCTTTTTTTTATCCTCTTGAGTACCCAGATTTATTATTTTCATTGGGTCTTTAAGAGGCATGATCTGCTTCTTCTCTCACTTAACTAATCATAATAGGTCTGGTAATATGGAGCTCTTTTCGAAATTTTCTTCAAGATCAACTTTACTAAAGCAAATTAACTATTCAAAATTGATCTTCAGCAACCCATTAGACATATCCATATCACTCTCATTAAGACATCTGAAAGGGTAAAGAAATAAACATTGCAAAAGGCACACACACAACCAAGGGATTTGGATAAAAATGAAGGCAAAAAAGGTTGAAAAGTGATACACAATATGGAATGACATATGCAAAAGTCATGTCATTGATAATGTTTGATAAAAAATGCCCCTTACATAGAACACCTATCTGCTTTGGGCAAGGGTAGGTAGGTTTTCATTTTTTGGTGTTGCATGAATAGGACAGGAAAAATGCAAGGGCTTCTGTCATGACCCTGTCATCAAAATTAGGTTTTAGTGGAAGGACATAAATTTTATGGCTCAGTATCTTAGAGATAGAGTTTATTAAGTGGTCTATTTAAGATGACTAAGACATCTTTAGCCTTTTGCCCTTCTGGTTGGCTTGGATTGATTTGTCATCCTGAATGAAATATCTCATGGAGAGACGAAAACATTGTCCGTTTCGATTTCTCCTCTCGACCCAATGATCGTCTCATCTTCTGGTTGTAGATCCTCTTTTTTTGCTGCTTTCTTGAGTGCGCATTAGCCTTGAATCCTAAGCCTCTTTTGTTAGCTTGAATGGTGACCTATAAGGCTAAAGCCATCCTTTACAGATTCTTGCAAAGCCCTTTTCCAACATAGGAACCTTTGTGAATAGTCATTTTTAAGCCGAGTAGGTACTCTTTGACAAATGGACTTAACTATTGACAATCTTTCTCCCACAAATATTGCATTAACGAACTCAAAGGATTGGAAGGATGACTCTAGTGTATCTTCATTAGGCTCTATGTAAATATCTTTAGTGAAAACAGTGGTGATCATTTCTTTTTTAGCTCCAATGGTGACTATTTTGTCATCTATCATAAATTTGAGCTTCTGATTGAGAGAGGATGGGACTACTCCGGGGGAGTGTATCCATGGCTTCTTAAGAAGGATTAATATCAATAACTTGAAAGTCCATTTCATATGTACATGGGCCTATCTGAGCTAGATTGTGATATTTCTAATTACTCAGCGACATGTTCCATCAAAGTTCAGACTATGGTATGGCTACTTTCGATGTTAGACTATTTGAACGGGAGTTTGCTTAATGTAGTCATAGGCATGACATTAAGGGCAAACCCATTGTCAATGAGTATTCTAGGCAAAATGCATTCCTTGCAATGGATAGTGATATGCAGAGCTTTTTAAATGCCCCTACCTCTAGGTGTGATCTCATCATCAGTGAAGGAGATGTAATTATCCACCATGATGTTGTTCACTAGCTGATCTAGTTCGTCCACGGAGACATCCAGTGGCATATATGCTTCATTTAACACCTTCAGTAATGCATTTAGGTGAACCTCTAAATTAAGAAGAAGAGATAGAACATAACTCTTTACGAGTTGTTTGCTTAATCGATCTATAATGTAGAATTCACTATGCTTGATGAAATTGAGAAACTCTTTGGCTTCTCTTTCACTTATTGCTTCCTGACTATCTCAGACTTAAAATTCATTGCCTGGGCCTGAATGGTATTAGTGCTTGAAGATGCATCAACCTTCTATTTTTCTTGAGCAAGTGGAGTATAACACCTACCATTATGGGTTAGGTGACTAACTCTTGATAGTTCCATCATAGCAATTGAGGGAGTTAGCTATTCGATCATCACTACTTGATTCTCGTATTTCTATGGGACAACTTTGTTGCTCTTATACGAGAATAGTTTATGTACCTTCACAACTAACTTTGATGTAGGTATTGAAAAACTAGCCTCAAACTTGACTTGCCGTAAAGAATGAGGCATCGGTTTCTCCGATAAGGTAGCTGCATAGTTTTATCTCCTATCAAGTTGATAGATTCAGCAGTAGGTGTGATTTAATGATAGAATTCTATCTGGCCTTCATTCATCATTCTTTGAACCATGGACCTAAACTTCTTGCATGTTTGTATGGTATAACCTACAACTATGTGGATAATGTGAACCTTAGGATGAAAACACAAACTAAAACCTGATTGGATGGAATTAGAACCCTAGGATCATCTTCAAAGTCAAGCAAAGAGAACTTGACCCTAATCAAATCGGCTAATTAGAGCCAAAGTTATAATAATTTTGACTGCCACAATATACCCTGATAAGATCAAATTGAGTTCTTGTTTAAAGAACAAAGAAGAAGTTCTCACAACGTAAAAAAAACTCTCAAGTATTTTCTATTCCAAATCTTATGAATTACATGAATAAGACTCCCTTATATAGGCCATAATTCTGTAGAGCCATAACTGAACAAGGAAATCCTAATCAACAAGGAAAAGTTTATTCATAATCCCAATCTGATTAGGACTTATCTAAACAACTTAAAAATCCTAAACACAATCTTAATCAATAAAGATAAAGTTTACTCCTTATCATAATCTAACTAGAAATTATCTAAATAAATTAAAAACATGAAAACTCAAAAAAATCAAAAAATCTAAAATCCTAATCTATAGGCCGATTAATACATGCAAATTGGTCTCCATTCATCTTGGACATACGAATTGGGCTTCAAGCTTTATTTATCTTTTCCTTTTAGCCTCAACATATTGTAGAAAAGTGATCAATCTTGGCAATGCATCTGATTCATTTTGAACAGCCTCCTTTGCTTGCATTTCCATGAATAGTCCTTGCAAAGCTTGCTCCATGCATTTAGTCTTTGCCTTAGTCATTAGACCTCCAATTCCTTGCAAAGGATCATAAGAATGGTTGGAAATAGGTGTTTGTGCAAGCTGATCTCCATTATTCCCTCCCTCCTTAAAAGGATTCGTCCTTGAATCACATAAATCATACAAAGATAAATTAGTGACATTAAAGGTAGCACTCACATTACCATAGCTGCTTGGCAAATCAAGCTTATAGGCATTGTCATTAATCCTTTCTAACACTTGAAACGGCCCATCTCCTCTAGGCTGCACTTAGATTTCCTTTGAGCAGGAAACCTCTACTTACGCAAATGAACCTAGACCTAATCTCTAGGTTTAAGAACAACCTTAACACACCCCTTAATGGTTTGCCTTGCATATTGCTTATTCTTTTGGTCGATGTTAGCTCGAACCTTGGCATGCAAATCCCTAGCAAAATCTACCTTTTTCTTGCCATCCAAATTAGCATGTTCATTAATAGGAAAAGTAAAATATCCAAAGGAGTTAAAGGATTAAAGCCATGCAAAACTTTAAAAAGAGAATAACAAGTAGGAGAATGAACAGTCCTATTATATGTAAACTTAATATGTGGCAAACATCTCTCTTATTATTTAAGTTCTTTTGAATGATAGCACGTAACAAAGTAGTAAGTGTCCTATTAACTACTTTAGTTTTTCCATCCATTTGACAATGTGCAATAGTAGAAAACAAGAGTTTAGTTCCTAACTTATTCCACAAAGTACACCAAAAATGACTTAAGAACTTAACATCCCTATCACTTACTATTGTTCTAGG
>JBBYHO010026297.1:0-36003 GCA_038382025.1 Adansonia gregorii
AAAGCCCACAAGTTAGTGGCACCCCTTCAAAGCCCATAAGTAGTGGCACCTTTTCAAAAGCCCATAAGTCAGTGGCACACCCTTCAAAGTCACTAAGTCAGTGGCATGGTTTTTAAAGCCCACAAGTCAATGGCATGCTTTTCAAAGGCCACAAGTTAGTGGCACCCCTTTTGAAAGCCCATAAGTTAGTGGCACCCATTTTTAAAGCCCACAAGTTAGTGGCATTCTTTTCAAATCCCACAAGTTAGTGGCACCTTTCCAAAAACGCTCAAGGCAATGGCACCCTTTTCAAAGCTTACAAGTTAGTAGCACCTTTTCTTAAAGCCCATACAAACTGGTGGCACCCAAGTCTAAGTCAAAGCCCACACGAGTTGGTGGCACCCAAGTCTAAGTCAAAGCCTACACGAGCTAGCAAAAATTGAGTCAAAGCCTATATAAGCTAACGGCAACCAAGTCAAAGCCCACATGGGCTAGTGGCATCCAAGTCTAAGTTAAAGCCCACATGAGCTGGCGGCACCTAAGTTAAAGCCCATAAGTCAGTGCCATCCAAGTCTAGGTTAAAGCGTGCATGAGTTGGCGACACTAGAATTAAAGCCCACATGAGCTAATGGCATCCAAGTTTAAGTTAAAGTCCGCACAAGTTGGTGGCACCCATATCAAAAATCCATGTTACTCTACACCTGCCTAAGGGGTTCAAAGCTTAGAAAACCTACTACTATAATGTTATAAAGAGTGCATTCCATTTTGGACAAAATAATGTTTATTCATTTTTTCCCTATTCTTGATTCTTAGCAACAGTTAAAAAGGGGTAGCTGTAGGCACCTTATTTTATCAAAGCTATTTTTTTAAGCAATTTAGAGCACAGACGTGAGGGGGACGATGCAAAAAAGTATTTTTAAGGATGTCAAAAGGCCTAGAGATCATATCAAAGGTAAATGCAAAGATGAGGCATCAAATGATGTAGTTAAGGTGTCCAAGGGCAAAAAAATAAGAAAATTTACAATTTTACTTGAATGCATCGATACATGGTTCTCATTTATCAATACAATTCTCCAATGATCCAAAAATTTGAAATGTCCCCATTTATATTGATACAACATGTAGATGTATCGATACAACATGTAGATGTATTGATACATGAGCTTCTATATCAATACAGGACCTCATGTATCGATACTAGGCCATGCTCAAACCAAAACATGCATTCTATAAGGAAATGTATCGATACATATCAACATGTATTGATGTAGTTGTTCATAGTATCGATACAATGGTTCATAGTTGCATCGATACAATGTTCATTGCATCAATACCATCAAGGTTTTTGGACCAAATGTATTGACACATTTTCCAATGTATCGATACACGCAAGCCATTTTTCACGGTCTGGGCATTTTTAACTCGTCCCTATTGATCCAAAACTAAATTTTAAAATTTTTTTGCATCAAGAAAGATCAAAACCCATATCAAATTATGAATTTAGATTTTTGAATTAATCAAAATATTTTTTTGAAGTTTAAATTGGATAAAAAAGGTCAATATCACATGATCACCCTACTCCCTAGTTTGTTGACTAATATCACCAGTAGCCACCCAATTTGTTGGAAAATCATTTTAGCATTTAAACTAGCCACCCTATGTGCATCACACTGGCATCAAGTTGCTCCCTACAGCCACTCTATAGCCACTATGCTACATCACTTTGTCCCCCTTGAGAAATGGCAAAAAAACATGTCTAATTTGGCTTTCCAATGCTAGTATAAATAGACCACTTCTATCTCAGCTAAAAGAGGTTAGATTCCAGCTCATTTTTAACTTCCAAAACATATTCCTATGCCAAGAAAACTTAAATCCCATAACTCTTCACCCACCACCCAAAAATAGTCCCAAAACACTCATTCCCCAACCATTACACATTTTAAAAGTAACCTCATCCATACCAAAATCAAAATCTCATTATTTCTCTCTTTTTCTTACTTATTAACAATAAGGAAAAAAGGGAAATTCAAGCCATCCCAAATGCTCTAATTATTTGGATAAAAAGTGAAGTTTTATCGGCATAACTTCTCACTTTAGCACTTTTATTTTTTGTTTTTCAGCATCTTCGTCATTTTAGTGAGCTTTCCATGTTTCCATCACCCTCTTAGGATTATCATGCATTATTGTGGCTTTTGGTTATGGTAGTTTAGGATTTGGATGCCTTAATACCCCTTTGATGTGCAAAATGCCTCATTTCATCCTCATTAGTTTGATATCTCTTGCTCATTTATTTATGCCATGCATCTTGTTATCCTTAATCCATGTATGAATCGTTAGCCTAACACATTTCAAGCACATTTACACATTAACTTGCATGAATCATTGTCATTTTTAGCATCTATAACATTTTATTGTCACAATGTATAACACTTTCTTTGTCTAAACCATTAGTAAAGTTAGCATCCTTAATTATGTTATATGCCATCCCATTGTCTCTTTGTGGTCTTCTCCTCGTCAAAATGCATGTTTGATGGCTGTCAAAAACTGATTTTGGAAACTTCACAAGCCAAGCATGTTACCTCAACCAATGAGGATTATTTTACTTAAAGCTAGCAAAATATCTTGGGAAAAATTAAGATTTCTAGATTTGGAATCTTGGTTAAACAAGTTTAAATCTTCTATTTTTGAAATGAATATGGTCTTACAATTATTCCC
Organism: Adansonia gregorii; assembly: GCA_038382025.1. Classification (NCBI taxonomy): domain Eukaryota; kingdom Viridiplantae; phylum Streptophyta; class Magnoliopsida; order Malvales; family Malvaceae; genus Adansonia; species Adansonia gregorii. The sequence goes on from JBBYHO010026297.1 coordinate 2,695, forward strand.
TAAATGTTTGTGCCTTTTTTTGGGTTAAAACCTTTAGTGGTATGATCAATGGGCTATTTCATCATCCCAAACTACTCCGAGGTTGTGCAAATGAGCTCATGATGCTCATGCCACTCTTTCCATTTAGTCATAGGCATTCGAATGTCAATAACTCGAGTTTGGACCTATAGAAAAGAATGAGAGGTATCCCTTGCTTTGCTTTGTCCCCTGCTGGCAGCACAACTATTGCAAATTGAAAAATCACTTTAAAATCCTAAATGATTTTTCATGAATTTTTTGATATTTTTATCTCAAAGCATTTCGAATTATCTTTAAAACAATGTCTTATTCACCGCCAAATCATCCCAGATAAGAGAGTTACGATTTTTCAAGTATAAATTATCTGGAACCTCTAAAATCTGAACATGTATTCTTGTTGGGTTGTTTATGCCCAGTAAATGATTTTTCCAAATTTTTCAAACATTTTTCCTAAAATATCCATGAAATCCCCTTTTCAGGAAGGTATTGTTTGTAATTTTTTGATACTAAATGAGTCTCGGGTAATTTTTCAAATTTTGACACACCTTGTCCCTCATATGCTCTACTAGCAGCTCAATTTGTCCAAACTTGAAACTTTATTCCCCTGGAAAATGAATTTTTGGGATATGAGGAATATTTTTAGGTTAACCCTCATCGAGTTACCTTTCTAATGATATCTTGTCCACCCTCTAAAGCCTTCAAACTAATTTAGAATAAATTCGGGAAGCAGGATAATGTGATGCTGTCTCTTATCTCTAGTTATGGTCAAAATTAAGTTGTTTTCTCGGATTTCATCTCGAGATATTCAAATGTCTCTGTATCACGCTGATCAGACTCGAGAACATGCTATGACCTCCCATAGGCTCGTATCAAGGCATAAACATATTTTACATTTTTACCATCCTCATTCATAATTATTTCTCTTGCCAAAAATTATCAAAATGCTCACACATTTCCTAAATCACAAAGTTTTGTCAACTTAAGTTTTCCAACTCAACTTCTCTAAAGAGTGTAAAATGTGTCACTTTTGGGGATACACTAACCCCACCCATTCGAGGGGATAATTTACCCTATTTTTTTTTTTAAATTGGTAACATTAAGAAAAACCTTTCTTTATCAAAATGATTTATCATCGAAGGGGATACTCCAACCTCAACCATCTGATAACCCTGCTTTTCAAAATTGTCAAGATTAAAAAAATCTTCCTTTGTCAAAATTATTTGTCATCCACGAGATACTCCAACCTTCTTTCTGAAAGGATACTCTAACCCTATTTTTTAAGTACAATTAATTTTCTTCTTTTTGAACTTTCATGAATGTGTCAAACAAACCTTGTTCAATCAAGAAACCCAAGTGCATCTCGAAATTGACAATTCGATTATTCCTAGATAACCAATGCCAAATGTCAGATAAATTCTTATAGTCCATCCCTTTTCTTTATCATTGCATTGAATGATCCATGTTATGTTACTTCATTTATTGCCTTACTAACATGATTTCTTTATGATGATTGTTTGCATTCATGTTTTCCAATCATTTCAAATAAAACTATGGGTAATATTCCAAGTGGGTATCTCTCTAGTACCTGAGGTGAAATATTCCATTTTTCAAAGTAAAATCCAGAGGTCATTTTGTTGAAAATCTTTATTTTCCCCATCTCTCCAGGGCGTATATGAGATTAAATTTTTTTCATTAAGACCTGGATTTGTATTTCTATAAGATGCATGCATTAAGAAGGGTTATATTGAAATAATGATGAGTTAAGATCGAAAGAATTAAAACTGAGATAAGACATAGCTAGTAAGGTACCGATTTCAAGCATTGCGAAGAGGTTCGTACCTCATCGTGCATAACCAACTCCCAAACCCAATGATGAATCTTTGTACTACGTAGACCATGGGATTGATGTTTTGAGTTTCGTAACTTAAAACATAGGTTTCAATAGGTATCCGATCATGCCTAACCTTAAATGATCGATGGCAACTCCAAGCGTTGGTCATTTTATGATGGTCATCCAAGACCAATAAGATGAGCTTTTCATCTTATGGTTCCCCTTACTATAACATAAGTCAAGAATCTGTATATTCTTATTCTTATTACATCATAAAAGAAAGTCTTGATCAAGAAGTCATTTCCAAGTCAGGAAAATATTTTAAGTCATACACACCCATAGATCCGTGATGATCCACCCTGGGATATGTTATAACAGATTAATCATAACAAGATGCATGGATATGGCATAAAATGCATGAGTAAGAGCTGTCAAAATAATGAGGATGAAATGAGGCATTTTACACATCAAAGGGGCATTAAGGCATCCAACATTTTGCACATCGAAGGGGCATTAAGGCATCCAAATCCTAAACTACCACAACCAAAAGCCATAATAATGCAAGAGAATCCTAAAAGGGTGATGGAAACATGGAGAGCTCACTAAAATGATAAAGATGCTGAAAAACAAAAAATAAAAGTGATAAGTAGGAAGCTATAACAACAAAACTTTAATTTTTGACCAAATGGTTGGAGCAGCAAAGATGGCTTGAATTTCTCTCTTTTTATTGTTAATAACCAAGAAAAAGAGAGAAACAATGAGGTTTTGCTTTTGCTATGGATGAGGGTTATTTTTGAAATGTGCAATGGTTGAGAATTAGTGTTTTGGGGTTGTTTTTGGGTACTACATGAAGGGCTACAGGATTTGGTTTTCTTGATGTGTGAATGTGTTTTGGAAGTTGAAAATGAGTTGGAATGTAGCCTTCTCAGCTGAGATGTAAGTGGTCCATTTATACTAGCATTTTGGAGCTGAATTAGAGATGTTTTTGGTCATTTCTCAAGGAGGACAAAATGATGTTAGGTTGATGGCTATTGAGTGGCTATATAGAGCAACTTGCTACCAATGTGATGGACATAGGGTGGCTGGTTTAAATGTTGAAATGATTCTCCAACAAGTAGGTGGTTGATGGTGATCTTGGTCAACAAACTAGGCAGCAATAGGGTGACCATGTGATATTGACCTTTTTGATCTAGGTTACACTTCAAAATATGTTTTGATTAATTCAAAAGCCCAAATTCGTAATCTAATATGGGTTTTGATATTTTCTGATGCAAAGAAATGAGTTAAAATTGAGTTTTTGATCAATGGTGGACGAGTCAAAATGCTCAAATCATGGAAAACAGCCTGCATGTATCGATACACTATAGAATGTATCGATACATTTGGTCTAAAAACCTTGAGTGTATTGATACAATAAACATTGTATCGATACAATGTTCATTGCATCGATACTATGAACCATTGTATCAATACATGTTGATATGTATCGATACATTTCTTTATCTAATGCATGTTTTGGTCTTGGCATGGCCTAGTTTCCATACATTAGATCCTGTATCCATACATAAGCTCATGTATTGATACATTTACAGGTTGTATCAATACAAATGGGGACGTTTAAAATTTTTTGATCGTTGAAGCATTGTATGTATCGATACATTCAAGCAAAACTGTGAATTTTCTCATATCTTTTGTCCTCGGACACCTTGAACTACGTCCTTTGATGCCATATCTTTGCATTTACCTTTGATATGATCCATAATCCTTCTTGACCTATCTTTTATCCCCGAACACCTTGAACTATGCCCTTCTTTCATGCTTCTGCTCTAGATTGCTAAAAAAAAGTAGCCCAGACAAAATGGTGTCTACAACTACTATCGCAACGTGGCCTGAATAAGAAACCTAATGAAGCTCAACTTAAATGGCCTTTGCTCCTATACTTATTAAATTTATTACTCTTATTTTTATTAGCCATATCATTATTGACATCTTCTTATTATTGGGGACTCGATGGTCAAGATGAATCGCTCACTCGACTTAACCTTTAATAGTCATTACGAAATGACTATTTATTTGGACTTACCACCAATCTATTTGGGTTAGGTGAGATTGGTCACCTATTGGAGTTTGTATTTCGAGGATTAGAAAACCCTAGAATACGAACTCGTAAGGCCCGCGATCATACCAAAGATCATAAAAAAGGGTCCGGGAGTCAATTACAATTACAAGGATCGACCTTCTCGTAATGCCTGAAAATTAGTACCTTATTATTTGCGTGTTAACTTGAATTTTAATTTTTATTCGGCTTCAATATGTGGCATTTAATTACCATTCCCGTATTGTTAAAATAAGATTTTATTATTCCATGAGAGAAAATCAAGGTTTTGTATTTAAAAAAATCAAAACGTCTTGCGCACTCTCATCAAAAAACTAATGGGACATGAAGGTTTTCATTTTTCCTTTTATACCCTAACGAAGAACCAAAGGGACATAAAAGGTTCTAAAATTTTTTTTCACATCCTACTAGAGTACCTGGTAGAATGTGAAAGGTTTTTATTTGTATAAAATTCCTGATTCCCATTTTAAAAAGGGTATCTCATCGTTAGAATGATCCATAAAACCCTTATCACATGGTGGGAGAAATTTCACACACCACTCTAATTCCAACCCATTGCCTTTATTTTTCAAAGATATACAAATTTTATTTGAAGCAAAAATAAATGACATATGACTCAGTCTAGACACTGAAATACTAATTTGAATCCAAGGACTAAAAGATAAAAGAAAAACGAACCTATCCTTAAAGTATACCTTCAGCATAGAAACACCCGGTGGTTACTTAAGTTAGGTTTTAAGAACAATTACAATATGCTTAAGGCTTACCGTTGACATTAAGGCACCCAGTAACTACTTAGGATTTAGATCTTAGGAAAATTAAAATATTCTTAAGACTTACCATCGACAATAAGGCACGCAATAACTATTTAGGATCGGGTTCTAAGGAAAATTAAAATATTCCTAAGGCTTACCATCAACACTAAGGCACTCGATAACTACTTAGGATTAGGTTCTAAGGAAAATTAAATATTCTAAACCTTACCATTGACACTAAGGCACCTGGTAAGAAAAATTATGAAACTACCCTTGAGGTATGCCTTCGACAATAAAATATCTCGGTACCCCTAATGGACTAAAAATGACCTTGAAAGGCTAAAGGAGCCTTAAACTTTCACCTTTGGCATAAAAGCATCCTTGCGAGAAAAATTATGAAAATACCCCTGTGGTATACATTCAACATGATAGTATCCCGGAACCTTTAATAGACTCAAAATAACCTTAAAAGGCTAAAGGAACCTTAAACTTTCACCATTGGCATAAAAGCATCTTGGCGAGAAAAATCAAAAAAATGCCCTTTGGGGTATTCCTTTGACATGAAAGTATCTTGGTACCCTTAATGGACTAAAAACTAACCTTAAAAGGCTAAAGGAACCTTAAACTTTCACCATGGGCATAAAAGCATCCAAGTGAAAAAAATTTACAAAAATACCCATGGAGTATACCTTCAACATGAAAGTATCCCGGTACCCCTAATGGACTTGAAAAGACAGGCAATGATGAGTCTTACTCTAAATGGGCAATTTAGATTACCAAAATGACCTAAAAGAGATTAAAGGAGAATAAAGGAGATTATTACAAGAATCCATGATTCTTCTAATTAACAGACAAACTTTGATTCTAAGGAAAATGGTGAAAAAAATCTTTTTCTTTTAAAACTAAAGCATTAATATCATTTATCCCAATGAGAAGAATAAGTTTATTGTACCCCATCATGAAAAGAAAGGAGGATATTACAAGAATTTATGTTTGTCTTAATTAACGGTTGAACTTTAACTATCAAGTTAATGATGGAAATAAAAGCTTTTCTTTTAAAACTGAGGCATCATTACTATTTATCACAAAGAGGAGAATGAGTTTACAATGCCAAAGTTGAAACAAAAGATGATTGTTGTGAGAATCCATGTTTGTCCTAATTAAAAGACAAACTTTGAATTAAAGGAAAATGGTGGAAAAAAAAGCTTTTCATACGAAACTAAATCATCAATATCATTTATCTCAATGAGGAGAATCATTTTAGTTTGCCCAACCTTGAGAAGAAATGAGAGTATTATAAGAATCCATGTTTATCCCAACTAACAATTGAACTTTAATTCTAAAGAAAGTGATGGAAAGAAAAACTTTTCTTATGAAGCCAAGGGATCCATATCATGTATCCAATTGAGGAAAAGGTGTTTATGGTGCCTAAACATGAAAAAAAAGAAGAGATTTTTACGAGAATCCATGTTTATCTTAATTAACAGTCGAGCTTCAGTTCCAAGTAAAATGGTGAAAGGAAAGCTTTTTCTCTGAAACCAAAGCATCCATATCATGTATCTCAATGAGAATAAAGAGTTTATGGCGCCGAATCATGAAAAGAAAGGAGATTATTATAAGAATCTATGTTTGTCTCAATTGATCAATAAACATTGATTTTAACAAAAAATGGTGGAAAGAAAAGGTTTCCTATGAAACCAAAGCACCCATATCATGTATCCCATAAGGAGAATGAGTTTATGGTGCCTAATCTTGAAAACAAAGATGATTATTGCAAGAATCCATGTTTGTCTCAATTGATAGTCAAACTCTGATTCTAAGGAAAATGGTGGAAAGAAAAGCTTTTCTTAGAAACTAAAGCATTAATATAATTTATCGCAGTAAAAAGAATGAGTTTATAGAGCCCAATCCTAAAAAGAAAAAGAATTATTACAAGAATCCATGTATGTCTTAATTAACGAGCAAACTTTAAATCTAAGGAATGGCATAAAGAAAAATTTTTCTTGCAAAACCAAAGCTTCAATATAGTTTATCATAATATGGAAAATGAGTTTATGAAGCTCAATCTTGGAAATAAAGATGTTTGTTATGAGAATTCATGTTTATCCCAATTGCTGGATGAACTTTAGTTATAAAGAAAATGATGGAAAGGAAAGTGTTTCTTATGAAACCAATGTGCCAATATCATTTATCGCAAGAAAGAGAATAAGTTGTCACCTAATAATGAAATGAAAAAGGATTATTACGATAAGCCATGTTTCTTCCAATTAGCAGATGAACTTTGATTCTAAGAAAAATGGTGGAAAGAGAAGCTTTTCTTTTAAAACCACAACACTAATGTCATTTATCCCACTGAGAAGAATAAGTTTATGATGCTCAATCCTAAAAAGAAAAGGGATGACTATGAGAATCCATATTTGTCTCAACTTATGGATAAACTTTCAATCTAATGAGAATGGCAAAAAAAAAGCTTTTCGTATGAAACCAAACCATTAATATATTTTATCACAATAAAGTGAATGAGTTTACAAAGCCAAATCTCGAAAAGAAAGAAGATTAATATGAGAATCCATTTTTATCCTAACTGTGAGATAAACTTTAGTTTTAGAGAATGTGGCAGAAAGGAAAGCGTTTCTTATGAAACCAAAGTGCCAATATCATTTATCATAATGAGGTGAATGAGTTGGTGGCCAATAATGAAAAGAAAATAGATTATTAGAGAACCCATGTTTTTTCTAATTATTAGACGAACTTTGATTCAAAGGAAAATAGTTGAAAGAAAAGCTTTTCATATGAAATCAAAGCATCCATATCATCTATCCCAATAAAGAGAATGAGTTTACAGTGCCCAATCATGAAAAGAAAAGAGATTATTACAAGAATCCTTGTTTGTCTTAATTGACAATTGAACTTTGATCTAAGGTAAATGATGGAAAAGAAAGCTTTTCTTATAAAACGAAAGCATCCATCTCTTGCATCCTAATAAGGAGAATGTATTTATGGTGCCCAATCCTAGTAAGAAAGGAGATTGTTATGAGAATCCATTTTTTTTAACTAATGGGCGAACTTCGATTCTAAGGAAAGTGGTGGAAATAAAAGCTATTCTTATGAAATCAAAGTATCCATATCATGTATCCCAAAGAGGAAAAGTAATTTACAATTCCCAATACTTAAAAGAAAGAATATTATTAAAAGAATCCATGTTCGTCTCAATTGACAATTGAACTTTGATTCTAAGGAAAATAATGAAAGAAAAGCTTTTCTTATAAAACCAAAGCATCCATATCTAGTATCCCAATAAGGGGAATGAGTTTAATGCACCCAATCTTAAAAAGAAAGAAGATTATTATGAGAATGCATGTTTGTCTTAATTGACAATCAAACTTTGATTCTAACTTTAATGGTGGAAAGAAAAGCTTTTCCTCTGAAACCAAAGCATCCATATCAAGTATCCCAACAAGGTCAATGAGTTTATGGTGCCCAATCATGAAAAAAAAAGGAGATTATTATAAGAATCCATGTTTGTCTCAACTGACTGACAACCATTAATTCTAACAAAAATGATAGAAAAAAAAAGCTTTTCCTATGAAACCAAAGCATCCATATCATGTATCCCAATGAGAAGAATGAGTTTTTGGTGCCCAATCTTGAAATGAAATGTGATTATTGCGAGAATCCATGTTTGTCTCAATTGATAGTTAAACATTGATTATAAGGAAAATGGTGGAAAGAAAAGCTTTTCTTGCAAAACTGAAGCATCAATATAATTTATCGCAATAAGAAGAGTTTATAAAGTTAAATCCTGAAAAGAAATGAGATTATTGCTAGAATCCATGCTTATCCTAATTGGTAGACAAATTTTGGTTGTAAGGAAAATGGTGGAAGGGAATATGTTTCTTATGAAACAAAAGTGCAAATATCATTTATCGCACCAAGAATAATAAGTTGGAGCCCAATAAGGAAAAAGGAGATTATTATGGGAATCCATGTATCTTTCAATTGATAGATTAACTTTAACATCAACGAAAATGATGGAAAGAAAAGTTTTCTCTTGAAACCAAAGAATCAATATCATTTTTGCCAATGAGAAGAATGAGTATATAATGCCCAATCCTAAGGACAAAGGGCTTATTATGAGAATCTTTATGTGTCCCAATTGATGGATGAACTTTAATTCCATGGAAAGTGTTGGAAAGAAAATCTTTTCTATGAAATCAAAGCATCCATATATTGTATCCCAATTATAAGAATGAGTTTGCAATTCCTGTGGCCATGTGCCTAATTTTTAAAACTTTAGATGATCTGAAGGGCATGGCATGCTCGACTTAAAAATAAATGATGGTTGGTTATGGTCAAGCCTTTAAGCTATCCCTTGATTGGGATTTGACTTATGTGCAATAATATGAAAGGGGTAGAGACCATCGGATGAATCACTCATCCAACTAGTGTCAGATGGCCACCATGAAGTGGCCATAAACTTGGAGTCACCATCGATCATTTTAGACTAGGCAAGATCAGATACCTATTAAAAATAATATTACAAGTTAAAAAACTCAAAACACTAATTTCAAGGTCACGAAGTCCAAAGATTTATTGGTTAGGCTCAGGAATTGGTTATGCACAGGGAAGGACTAGCATCCTCACGATGCCTGAAATTGGTACTAACTATATCTCACTTTGGTTTTAGTTAAATCAGTTCCATTTGGTGTTTATTTAGATGTAATTCTCTTTAATGCATGAAGTTTTGGAAAATGGAAATTTGAGTTTTTTAAAAAAATTACATCATTGATACACCTTGAAGATGTGAGGAACATAAGGATTTTTTTGAAAATGATTTCCAAATTAGGTTTTAAGAACTTGGATGTTTTGTATAAGGCATTAAAGAGATGCCAACGTGAAACATCACCTTGTAAATTTTGTTAGGAAAACAATTTTAAATATGGATACATAATAATCACGACAAAAGGAAACAAGAGTAAGGTGCAAAATGAGAAATGTAATAATATTATAAACAAGCAATCACAAACAAAAGAATGTAAAGGATGGATGATTGAAATGTATCTCACAATTGCCTTTGATTATTGAAGAATAACTGAGATAACAATTTAGAGACTAGTTTGGCTTCAATGGTAATTGGAGAAGAAAGAGAATTTCTATCAAACTAATTTTGAGGCATATGGAAGAGAAATAATTTTAAATTTTTGAGGTAAAAGTGGGGTTGGAGTATCCCTTTGGGGAGGTGGGTTAGAGAATCCCCTAAAATAGAGCCATACAAAATATTTAGGAATAAAGAAAAAATTTATATCTTTTTTTAACAATGGGGTTGGAATAACCCTTTAGAGTAATAGGATTAGAGTATCCACAAAGTTAGGAAAACATTTAGGAATAAGGAGAAAATTTAAACTTTAATTAAGAAATAGGGTTAGAGTATCCTCTTTGAGTAATAAAGTTGGAGTATCTTCACTAACAAAATTTTAGTATGAAATTTTATTTTTGTATTTTACTCTTAATCTAAGTGAAATGGGGTTGATGTTGTAAGAGAGACTAAATGGGTGCATTTTAAGACATTCGAATGTCTTGATAAAAGGGGATCCAAAAATTAGGTTGAAAATAGGGGACAACATCGTGTCATCTCTATTTCCAAATTTTTTTAAGTGCATTAAAGACTTCAGGGTAATCAAGGTACCATTGGAAGGGTAACTCAATAAGGTTTAATATAAAAATATTTCAAAAATTCTAGAAAAATACCTTAAAGAAGGGATTAATTTTTGAAGTTAAGTCATTCTCAACACTGGCAGCATGTACGAGGAAAATGGCATGATGGACTTTGAAAAATTATTCCATGCTTTTCTGGAATCATTAGATCATGAACAATACCTTCTTGGAAAGTGAATTTTGTGAACTTTTTAGGAAAAATACTTATAAATTTTGTAAAAGTCAGCTGATGGGCTAAAACAGCTTAAATAAAATATTGCATGCTGGTTCTAGGGGTTCTAAATAGCAATGATTCCAAAAATCATAACTCCATCTCCGGGATGATCCGAGGGCAAGTAAGAGACGGTTTAAAAGGTAATTTGATGCCTTTTAAGGGAAAAATAAGTTTTTGTAGCTCGAAAAATATTTTTCAAGTTCAAACTATAGTGCTGCCAGAGCAAAAACAAGGGGATTGTTCGATATTCCTATATTTTTTAAGATAGCTTGGGTCTAGGACGTCCAAATATCTGTAATAGAAAGTAGCTTGAGTTTCACAAGTTCATTCCATAATCCCAATGTAGTTTGGGATGATGGAATAACTCGTTGACCATGTTACCAAAAGGAACCCAAGACTCAAGATGAAGGATTAATACTAAAAGGATATCTTTTTATTTTGAAAAATAAGCTTACTCCACCATGAATCCAAAGCTAAAGTGTTTATCTACCCTAAGATTAGAAGACCAATTTTACAAAAGCATTAAGTCCATGCTATTCTTCATCTATTGGAGGTAGCATGAACTTAACTTGAGGATTTCTTTTAGAAAATTAGATTTTTAACAAACAAGAATGCATATTGACAGGAATGACATAAACAAAACATAACGTGCAGTAAGATGAAAAAGGACAAAGCATTCAAACACACCCCAGTCACATGTTGACTTGGAAATAGGTGACAAAAATCTAAGAAATGACAAATAAGGTGTATAAACTCATTTAAACAAAAGAACACAAGTTAAAGTTGTCAAGACATCTTTTTTATGTCATAGGACTTCTTAAAACAGAACAAAATGGATAAATACATATAAGACATGTTACAGTGGACATTTAATCATGCATTAAGCATATGAAAATAGATGAAAATGACAAAAAAAATGCATAGATAAGGAGGCTATTTTGACGTCAGGATGAACGATTAGCTATTTGGCCTACCATGCATCATCAAAGCAATAAGAGAGTATTAACACTCTGAGACTATAACAAACAAGGCAGCAACAATGCATAAGAACTATAGAAGGGGCATGGTAAAATAGAGAGGCCACTAGGATGATGAAAATATTGAAAAATCAGAGAATATGCAAAATCAAGTGGAGGGAATATACCAAAAGTTTCAAGCTTCAGCCTTTTGTTTGAACAACAGTTTTAAACTTAAACTTTTTTGATTGAACAACAAAACAGACATGAAAATGAGGGGCTTTTTAGTTAGGTATGCACAAAGGGGAGTTTTGAGAGAGACTATGAGTGAAAAAAAAGATTTTGGAAAGACTTTTGGTGATGGTTTTAAAGGGATCCAAAAATGAAAAAAAGTTTTTTTTTTGTTTTTAGTGGGAGTGGAAAACAAAAAGAATGAAAGAATGAGTGATAGTTTTTCTACTGGGAATCTCCTCATCTTTCTTTTTAATTAAGTCCAATGTTGGCTCATATAGCAATATGGCCATAGAGACAAAAGACAAAGAGGTAAAGGTATTTTGGGGTTTTGGTGTATGTACCTTATGCAGAGGCCAGGTACAGCGCTCAGCTACCATGCAAACCCATTGGTTTGCTCAGCAAAAATAGTGGATCTAGACTACTTTATTAAGCTGAGCATTGGGTAAGTTCAGCCTTACCCTTTGACAAATTGCCTAATGTCATGAAATATCCTTTGTCATTGGCTATTTGGACCTCAATATTTTGTTTAAATCTAATCACAAGCCCCAAAGACGAAGCCTAATATGAATTTTGATGATTTTTTTGCAAGAAATGTGTTTGAATTAGATTTTGAATCAGTAATACAGTGACTGAAAAATGGCTCAAACTAGGTAAATATGTCATTGTGTATGGATACAAAACATTGTGTATCGATACACAAGGCAATTTTACCCATGAGTATTGGTGTAATAAACTATGTATTAATACTAAGATCAAAAAATAAACGTTTCCATTCTTGAGACTTAGAGGCATGTATTGATAGTTCATGGACTTATACCGATACTTATGCTTGTGTATCAATATGTTTTGCCAAAAATCACAACTTTGGCTTTTGTTAAGGTCTATATCAATATACACATGCTAGGTATCAATACCATATCTTAGGCATCGATACCAAACCCTCTTGTATCAATACTACAAGTGACAATTCAAATTTTTGGCACCATAAAGCATTATATCAATACTTGGGCACTAATAAAACTTGCATGTACTTGTGGGTTCTTGATTTTTTTCAACTTGGACACAAACAAAGGGAAATTGGTTCAGGTACTTATCTGAATGTCTCCAATGATAACATGAAAAATGGCCTTTGATGCCTCATCTTACATTTTTCTCTAAGGTGACCCATAGGCATTTCAGACCTTCAAAAAAAATTTTTTGCCTGGCCCTGTGTCGCCTAATAGTGCCTGGCGACACAGCACTTGGTAGTTGCCCTCTCGTTTTTATTTTTATGTTTTGATTTTGACAGCTTTCACCTAAGTCCTCGAATACTAAAACTAGCTTGGACAAAATGAGGTGTCTATAGTTCCCAATCATGAAAAAAAAGGAGATTATTATGAGAATCTATGTTTGTCTCAATTCACAATCGAACTTTGATTATAAGGAAAATAGTGGAAAAAAAGCTTTTCTTTTGGAACCAAAGCATCCATATCCTGTATCCCAATAAGGAGAATGAGTTTATGGCTCCTAATCCTAAAAAGAAAGAAGATTATTATGAGAATCCATGTTTGTCTTAATTGATAGTTGAACTTTCATTCTAAGTAAAATGGTGGAAAAAAGATTTTCCTCTGAAGCCAAAGCATCTATATAACGTTTCCTAATAAGAAGAATAAGTTTATGGTGTCTAATCATAAAAGAAAAGAGATTATTATGGGAATCTATGTTTCCCTTAACTAATGGACAAATGATTCTAATGAAAATGATGGAAAGAAAAGGTTTGACTATGAAACCAAAGCATCTATATCATGTATCTCAATGAGGAGAATGAGTTTATGGGGCCCAATCTTAAATTGAAAGGCGATTATTACAAGAATCCATGCTTGTCTCAATTAATAGTTGAACTTTAATTGGAAAGAAAATGTTAACAAAAAGCTTTTCTTGCAAAACTAAAGCATCAATATAATTACAATAAGGAGAATGAGTTTATGGAGCCCAATCCTAAAAGAAAGAGGATTATTACGAGAATCCATACTTGTTTCAATTGATGGACAAACTTTGAATTTAATGATAAGGTAGAAAGAAAAGCTTTTCTTTTGAAATAAAAGCATTATTATCATTTTTCCCAGTTAAAAGTATGAGTTTATGGCACGCATTCCTAAAATGAAGGAGTATTACTATAGGAATCCATGTTTCTTTCAATTGATAGGTGAACTTTGATTCTAAAGAAAATAATGAAAAGAAAAGCTTTTCTTTTGAAACCAAAGTGTGAATATCATTTATCATAATTAGAGGAATAAGTTTATGGTGCATAATCCTAAAAAGAAAGAGGATTATCATGAGAATCAATGTTTGTCTCAATTGACAGATGAACTTTGAATCTTAGGATAATGGTAGAAAGAAATGCTTTTCTTGTAAATCTTGAAAAAAATGAGATTACTATGAGAATCCATGTTTATCCTAATTGTCAGATGAACTTTAGTTCTATAGAAAGTGGTGTAAAGGAAATCGTTTCTTATGAAACTAAAGTGCCAATATAATTTATCGCAATGAGGAGAATAAGTTGGCAACAAATAATGAAAAAAAAGAAGATTACTACGAGAATCCATGTTTTTTCTAATTTAGACAAACTTTGATTCTACGGTAAATGGTCGAGAGAAAAGCTTTCTTTTGAAACCAAAGTATCAATATCATTTATTCCAAAGAGAAGAATTGGTTTAAGGTGCCCAATCATGAGAAGAAAGGAGATTATTACGAGAACCTGAGTTTGTTCAATTGATGATCAAATTTTGATTCTAAGGATTAAATTGGAAAGAAAAGCTTTTCTTTCGAAACTAAGGTATCTATATTATTTATGGCAAAAAGGAGAAAGTGTTTATAGTGCCTAAAGTTGAACCTTGATTATAGGAAAATAATGGAAGAAAAGCTTTTCTTTTGAGACCAAAGCATCCATATCCTGTATCCCATTGAGGAGAATGAGTTTATGGCACCCAATCTTGAAAGGAAAGATTATTATTATGAGAATCCATGTTTATTTCAATTGACAGTCAAACTTTGATTCTAAGTAAAATGGTAGAAAGAAAAGCTTTTCCTCTAAAACAAAAACATGCATATCATGTATCCCAATGAGAAGAATGAGTTTATGGTGCCCAATCCATATTTCTCTTAACTGATGGACAAGCATTGATTATAATGGAAATGGTGAAAATAAAAGCCTTTGCTATGAAACCAAAGCATTCATATCATGTGTTCCAATAAGAAAAATAAGTTTATAGTGCCCAATAAAGAAAAGAAAGGAGATTATTATAAGAATCCAAGTTTGTCTCAATTGACAGACAAATTTTGATTCTAAGGAAAATAGTGGAAAGAAAAGCTTTTCTTATCAAAACCAAAGCATCCATATCACATATCCTAATCTTGAAATGAAAATTAATTATTGCAAGAATCCATGCTTTTCTCAATTGGCAGTTAAACTTTTATTCTAAGGTCATGATGGAAAGTAAAGCTTTTCATGGAAAACTAAAGCATCAATATAATTTATTGTAGTAAAAAGAATGAGTTTATAGGGCCTAATCCTAAAAAGAATAGGGATTATTATGAAAATCCATGTTTGTCTCAATTGATGGATATATTTTTAATATAAGAAAAATGGTGGAAGGAAAAGCTTTTCTGGCTAAACCAAAGCATTAATATAATTTATTGCATTAAAAAGAATGAGTTTATGGTTCTAAATCTTAAAAAGAAAAGAGATTATTACAAGAATCCATGTTTATCTCAATTATCAAATGAACTTTGGTTTTAAGGAAAATGGGGCAAAGGAAAATGTTTCTTATGAAACCAAAGTGCTAATATCATTTATCACAATAGGGAGAATCACTTAATGCCCAATAATGAAAAGAAAGCAGATTATTACAAAAGTCCATGTTTTTTCCAACAAATAGATGAACTTTGATTCTAAGGAAAATGGTCAAAAGAAAAGCTTTTTTTTCATAACCAAAGCATCAATAATCATTTATCCTAATAAGAAGAATGAGTTTATGGTGCCCAATCCGAAAAAGAAAGGTGAATATTATGAGATTTCATGTTTGTCTCAATTAACGGATGAAGTTTGAATCTAAGGATAATGGTTGAAAGAAAAGCTTTTCTTGCGAAGCTAAAGTATCAATATAATTTATTATAATAAGAAGAATGAGTTTATGGAGCTGAATCTTGAAAATAAAGTAGATTATTACAAGAATCCATGGTTATCCCAATTGTCAAACGAACTTGGTTCTATGGAAAGTGGTGACAAGGAAAGCATTTCTTATGAAACCAATCATTTATCGTAATAAGAAGAATGAGTTTGTGGAGCCCAAACATGTAAAGAATGGAGATTTTTATGAGAATCCATGTGTTGTCTCAAATGAAAGTCAAACTTTGATTCTAAAGAAATGGAGGAAAGAAAGGCTTTCCCTCTGAAAGTAAAGGTATCCATACCAAGTATTCCAAAGAGAAGAATGAGTTTATGGTGCCCAATCACGAAAGAAAAGGAGATTATTATCAGAATCCAAGTTTTTCCCAACAAATGAAAAAGCTTTGATTCTCGAGAAAATGGTCCAAAGACTTTTCTAATAAAACCAAAGCATCCATATCACGCAACCCAATGAGAAAAATGAGCTTATGGTGCCTAATCTTGAAAAGAAAGGAAATTATTATGAGAATCCATGTTTATCCCAACTGACGGATGAACGTTGATTCTAAGGAAAGTGATGGAAAGAAAAGCTTTTCTTATGAATTCAAAGCATCCATATCATGTACCTCAACGAAGAGAATAAGTTTATTATGCCTAATAACAAAAACAAAAAAGATTAATTACAAGAATCAATGTTTGTCCAAATTGACAACCAAACTTTGATTCTAAGGAAAAATGTGGAAAGAAAGGCTTTTCCTTTAAAACCAAGACATCCCTATCATGTATCCCAATGAGGAGATTGAGTTTATGGTGCCCAACCATGAAAAGAAAGAAGATTGTTATGAGAATCCATATTTGTCTTGATTGCAAGTCAAACTTTCATTTTAAGGGAAATGGTGGAAAAAGCATTTTTTCTAAAACCAAAGCATCCATATCTAGTATCCCAATAAGGAGACTGAGTTTATGGTGCCCAAACATGGAAGGCAAAGAGATTGTTATGAGAATCCATGTTTCTCTCAACTGACAAATGAACCTTGATTCTATGGAAAATGGTGGAAAGAAAAGCTTTTCCAATGAAACCCAAGCATCCATACCATGTATCCTAATGAGAAGAATGAGTTTATGGTTCCAATCATGAAAAGAAAGGAGATTATCATAAAAATCCATATTTTTCCAAATTAATGAATGAACTTTATTTCTAAGAAGAGTGGTGGAAAGAAAAACTTTTCTTAAGGAATCAAAGCATCCATACCATGTACCTCAATAAGGAGAATGAGTTTACAGTGCCCAATCATGAAAAAAAAGAGAATTATCACGAGAATCCACGTTTGTCCTAACTGACAAACAAACTTTGATTCTAAGGAAAATAGTGAAAAAAAAGTTTTTCTTATGAATCCAAAGCATCTATATCATGTATCCCAATGAGAAAGAGTTTATGATGCCGAGTCTTGAAAACAAAGAAAATTATTACGAGAATCCATGCTCGTCCCAAGTGATGGATGAACTTTGATTCTTAACGTATCCTAAAGAGGAGATTGAGTATATGGTGCCCAATCATGGAAACAAAGGAGATTATTACTTGAATCCTCATTTGCCTCAACTCATGTATGAACATTAATTCTAGCAGAATTGGTGGAAAGAAAAGCTTCTCTTTTGAAACCAAAGTATCAATATCATTTATTCCAATAAGAAGAATCAATTCATGGTGCCCAATAATGAAAAGAAAAGAGATTATTGTGACAATCCAAGTTTATCCAAAGTGATAGACAAATTTTGATTCTAAGGAAAATGGTGGAAAGAAAAGCTTTTCTTATGAAACAAAACCATTATGTATCCTAATAAGAAGAATGAGTTTATCGTGCCCAATTATAAGAGAAAAAATAGATTATTATGATAATCCATGTTTTTCTCAATTGACAGTTGAACTTTGATTCTAAGGAAAATGGTGGAAAGAAAAACTTTTCTTATAAAACCAAAGCATCCGTATCATGTATCCCAATTAGGAGAATGAGTTTATGGCATCCAATCTTAGAGGGGAAGAAGATTCTTACAATAATCCATGTTTGTCTCAATTGAAAGTTGAGCTTTGATTCTTAGTATAACGGTGGAACGAAAAGCTTTTCCTCTAAAACCAAAGCATCCATATCATGTGCCCCAAAGAGGAGAATGAGATAATGGTGCCCAATCATGAAAAGAAAGGAGATTGTTATGATAATCTATGTTTATCTCAATTGACAGAAAAAAATTGATTCTAATAAGATTAGTAAAAAGAAAAGCTTTTCCTATGAAACCAAAGCATCCAGATCATGTATCCCACTGAGAAGAATGAGTTTACAGTGCCCAATCGTGAAAAGAAAAGTGATTATTGCAAGAATCCATGTCTATCTCAATTAGCAGTGAAACTTTGATTCTAAAGAAAATGGCGAGTATTGATATAATTAATCGCAATAAGGAGAATGAGTTTATGGAGCTCAGTCTGAAAAAGAAAGGGGATTATTAGGAGAACCATGTTTGTTTCAATTGACAAATGAACTTTGAATCCAAGGAAAATGATGGAAAGTGCAATAAAGAGAATAAGTTTATGGCACCTAATCTTGGAAGGAAATGAGATTATTATGAGAATCCATGTTTATCTCAATTAATAGACAAACATTGAGTCTAATGAAATTGGTGGAAAGAAAAGCTAATTGCATGAAACCAAAGCATCCATATCATGTATCCCAAAGAGAGGAATGAGTTTATCATGCCCAATTATAAAAAGAAAGAGATTTCATGAGAATCCATGTTTGTCCTGACTAATAAACAAACTTTGATTCTAAGGAAAATGGTAGAAAGAAAGGCTTTTCTTATGAATCCAAAGCATGCTATCATGTATCCCAACAAAGAGAATAAGTTTATGGTGCCTAAACAAGAAAAGAAAAAAGATTATTACAAAAATCCATGTTTGTCCCAATTAATAATCAAACTTTGATTATAAGGAAAATGGTAGAAAAAAATTCTTTTCTTTTGAAACCAAAGCATCCATATCAATTATCCTAATAAGGAGAATGAGTTTATGGTGCCCAATCATGAAAAAAAAAAGGAGATTGTTATTAGAATCCATGTTTCTCCCAACTAACGAATGACCCTGATTCCAAGGAAAATTATGGAAAGAAAAGCTTTTCCAATAAAAACCAAGCATCCATATCATGTATCCTAATGAGAAGAATGAGTTTATTCGCCCCAATCATAACGAAAAAGGAGCTTATTACGAGAATCCATATTTGTTCCAACTGACAGATGAAGTTTGTTTCTAATAAGGAGGTGGAAAGAAAAGCTTTGCTTATAAAATCAAAGCATCCATATCATGTATCCCAATGAGGCGAATGAGTTTATGGTGCCCAATCATGAAAGGAAAGGGGATTATCACGGGAATCCATGTTTGTCCTAATTGATGAATGAACTTTGATTCTAAGGAAAATAGTGGAAAGAAAAGCTTTTCTTATGAAATCAAAGCATCCATATCATGTATCCGAATGAAGAGAATGAGTTTATGGTGCCCAATCTTGGAAAGAATGGAAATTATTGTGAGAATCCATTTTTATCCCAACTAATGGACGAACTTTGATTTTAAGGAAAATGGTGGAAAGAAAAGCTTTTCCTATGAAACCAAAGCATCATGCATCCCAATGAAGAGAATGAGTGGTGCCCAATCATGAAAAAAAAGATATTATTATTAGAATACATGTTTGTCTTAATTGACAGTTGAGCTTTAATTCTAAGGAAATTATGCCCAATGAGGAGAATGAATTTATGGTGGCCAATCTTGGAAAGAATGGAAATTATTGTGAGAATCCATTTTTGTCCCAACTAACGGACGAACTTTGATTCTAAGGAAAATTGTGGAAAAAAAAGCTTTTCTTATGAAACCAAAGCATCATGCATCCCAATGAAGAGAATGAGTGGTGCCCAATCATGAAAAAAAAGATATTATTATCAGAATACATGTTTGTCTTAATTGACAGTTAAGCTTTAATCTAAGGAAATTGGTGAAAAGAAAAGCTTTTCTTATGAAATCAAAGCATCCATATCATGTATCCTAGTAAGGAGAATGAGATTATGGGGCCTAATCTTGGAAGCAAAAGAAATTGTTATGCGAATCAATGTTGTCTTAATTAAGAGTTAAGCTTTAATTCTAAGTAAAATGGTAGAAAAAAAAAGCTTTTCCTTTAAAACCAAAGCATCCATATCATGTATCTCAATGAGGAAAATGAGTTTATGGTGCTCAATTATGAAAACAATTAAGATTGTTACAATAATCCATGTCTGTCTTAACTAACAGACAAAAATTGATTCTAACAAAATTGGCAAAAAAAAGCTTTTCCTATGTAACCAAAACATCCAAATCATGTATCCTAATGAGGAGAATGAGTTTACAGTACCCAATCTTTAAAAGAAAGGTCATTATTAGAAGAATCCATGTTTGTCTCAATTGATAGTCAAACTTTGATTCTAAGGAAAATGGTAAGCATCAATATAATTAATCGCAATAAAAGGAATAAGTTTATGGAGCTTAGTCTTAAAAAGAAAGAGAATTATTAGGAGAATCCATGTTTATCTCAATTGATGGATGAACTTCAGATCCAAGGAAAATGATGGAACGTGCAATAAGAAGAAAGAGTTTAAGGCACCTAATCTTGGAAGGAATAGAGAGTATTACGAAAATCCATGTTTGTCTCAATTGATGAATAAACAGAGATTCCAACAAAATTGGTGGCAAGGAAAGCTTTTCCTATGAAACCAAAGCATCCATATCATGTATCCCAATGACAAGAATGAGTTTATGGTGCCCAAACATAAAAAGAAGAAGATTATCACAATAATCCATGTTTGTCCTAGCTGACAAATAAACTTTGATTATGAAGAAAATGATGGAATGAAAAGTTTTTCTTATAAATCCAAAGCATGCATATCATGTATCCCAACAAGGAGAATGAGTTTATGGCACCCAATCAAGAAAAGAAAGGAGATTATTATAAGAATCCATGTTCATCTCAGTTGACAATCAAACTTTGGTTCTAAGGAAAATTATGGAAAAAAAAAGCTTTTCTTATGAAACCAATCCATTCATATCATGTATACCCATGAAGAGAATAAGTTTATGGTGCCTAATCTTGAAAGCAATGAAGATTATTATGAGAATCAATGTTTGCCATAATTGACAGTTAAACTTTGATTATAAGTTTTTTCCTCTAAAACCTAAGCATCCATATCTTGTATACTAATGAGGAGAATGATTTTATTATGCCCAATCATGAAAAGAAAGGAGATTATTACGAGAATCCCGATTTATCTTAGTTGACGGACAAACATTGATTCTATGAGAATGATGAATAATAGGCTTTTCCTATGAAACCAAAGCATGCATATTATGTATCCCAAAAAGGAGAATTAGTTTATGGTGCCTAATCTTGAAAAGAAAGGTGATTATTATGAGAATCCATGTATGTCTCAATTGACAGTCGAACTTTAATTCTAAAGAATATAGTGGAAAGAAAGGCTTTTCTTGTGAAACTAAAGTATTAATAAAATTTATCACAATAAGAAGAAAAAGTATGGGGTCAATCCCAAAATGAAAGAGGATTATTATAAGAATTCATTTTTGTCTCAATTGATGGATAAACCTTGAATCTAAGGAAAATGGGAGAAAGAAAAGCTTTTCTTGTAAAACTAAAGCATTAATATAATTTATTGCAATAAGGAGAATAAGTTTATGGAGCTACATTTTGAAAAGAAAATAGATTATTACAAGAATCCATGTTTATCCCAATTGTCAAATAAACTTTGGTTCTAAGGAAAATGGTGAAAAGGAATCATTTCTTATGAGGCCAAAATGCCAATATCATTTATTGCAATGCAAAGAATTACCTGGTGCCTAATAATAAAAAGAAAAGAGATTATTACGAGAATCAATGTTTCTTCCAATTGACAGACCAACTTTAATTCTAAGCTCGAAAGAAAAGATGTTCTTATGAAACCAAAGCATCATGTATCCCAATGAGGAGAAAAAGATTATGGTGCCTAATCATGAAAATAAAGGAGATTAATACGAGAATCCATTTTTAACTAAATTTACAGTCAAACTTTGATTCTAAGGAAACTAGTGGACAGAAAAGCTTTTCCTATGACACTAAAGCATCCATATGTTGCATCCCAGTAAGGAGAATGAGTTTATGGCACCCAACCTTGGAAGGAAAGGAAAATATTACAAGATGTTTGTCTCAATTGACAGTTGAACTTTGATTCTAAGTAAAATGCCAAAAAGAAAAGCTTTTCCTCTAAGACCAAAGAATCTATATCATGCATCCCAATGAGGAGAATAAGTTTATGGTGCCTAATCATGAAAAGAAAGGATATTATTATGATAATCCATGTCTATCGCAACTAATGGACAAAAATTGATTGTAATAAAATTGGTGAAAATAGTTTTTCTTATAAAACCAAAGTATCCTGATTATGTATCCTAATGAGAAAAATAAGTTTATAGTGCCAAATCTTGAAAAAAAAAATATGATTATTGCAAGAATCCATGTTTGTCTTAACTGACAGATGAACTTTCAATCCAAGGAAAATGGTGGGAAAAAAAGCTTTTCTTGAAAAACAAAAGCATCAATATAATTTATCATAATAAGGAGAACGGGTTTATGGAGCTCAATCCTAAAAAGAAAGGGGATTATTATGAGAGTCAATGCTTATCCCAATTGTTGGATAGACTTTGGTTCTAAGTAAAATGATGGAAAGGAAAACGTTATTATGAAACAAAAGTGCCAATATCATTTATCATAATGAGGAGAATGAGTTGGTGCTAAAAATGAAAAAAAAAAAGAGATTGTAATGTTTCTTTTAATTAACTAACAAACTTTGGTTCTAAGGGAAATGGTGGAAAGAAAAACTTTTCATAAGAAGCGAAAGCACAAATATCATTTATCCAAATAAAGAGAATCAGTTTAGGGCACCCAATCTTAAAAGGAAATGGGATTATTATAAAAATGCATGTTTTTCTTAATTCATGGATGAACTATAAATCTAAGGAAAATTGTGCATGAAATGCTTTTCTTAGAAAACCAAAGCATTAATGTCATTTATCACAATGAAGAGAATGAGTTTATGGTGCCAAATAACAAAAAAAAAAAGAGATTATTACAAGAATCCATGTTTCTCCCAGCTAAAGAAAAAAGCTTGATTCTAAGGAAAATAGTGGCAAGAAAAGTTTTTCTTATGAATCCAAAGCATCTATATCATGTATCGCAATGAGGAGATATGAGTTTATGGTGCCCAATCAAGAAAAGAAAGGAAATTATCATGAGAATCTGTTTGTCTTGACTGATTGATTAACTTTGATTCTAAGGAAAGTGATGGAAAGAAAGCTTTTCTTATGAAATCAAACCTTTCATATCATGTATTCCAATATGGAGAATGAGTTTATGGTGCCTAATCTTGAAAAAAATGAAGATTATTATGACAATCCACGTTTGTCTCAATTGATAATTAAACTTTGATTCTAAGGAAAATGGAGGAAGAAAAAGCTTTTCATGGGAAACCAATGCATCAATATCATTTATCCCAAAGAGAAGAATCAGTGTAGGGTCCCCAATCTTGAATAGAAACAAGAATATTATGAAAATCCATACTTGTATTAATGAATGAACAAACTTTAAATCTAAGGAAAATGGTGGATAAAAAGCTTTTCATATGAAACCAAAGCATCAATATTATTTATCTCGATAAGGAGTATGAGTTTATGGTGTACAATGATAAAAAGAAAGAAGATTATTACAAGAATCCATGTTTGTCTCAATTCACAATTAAAATTTGATTCTAAAGAAAATGGTGGAAAGAAAAGCTTTTCTTATGAAACAAAGCAAACATATCATGTATCCCAAAGAGGAAAATAAGTTTGCGGGGCCAAATAATGGAAAAAAAAAGATTATTATAAGAATCCATGTTTGTCTTAACTGGCAGATGGAGCTTGATTCTAAGGAAAATGGTAGAAAGAAAAACTTTTCTTAAGAAAGGAAAGCATCCATATCATGTTTCCAATGAGGAGAATGAGTTTATGGTGCCCAACCTTGAAAAGAAAAGAGATTATTATAGGAATCCATGCTTGCCCCAATTGACAAATGAACTTTGATTCTAAGGAAAATAATGGAAAGAAAAGTTTATCCTATGAAACCAAAGCATCCATATCATTTATCCCAATGGGGAGAATGAGTTTTTGGTGCCTAATTATGAAAAGAAGGGAGATTATTGCTAAATCCATGTTTGTCCCAACTGCAATGAACTTTAATTTTAAGGAAAATGGGTTTATGGTGCCCTATCGTGAAATAAAAGGACATTATTATGATAATCCTTGTTTGTCTCATCTAATGGAAAAACTTTGATTGAAAGGAAAATAGTGCAAAGAAAAGCTTTTTCTTAGGAAACCAAAGCATCCATATCATATACCCCAATGAGGGGAGTGGGCCTATAGTGCCTAATCGGGAAAAGAAAAAGGATAATTATGAGTTTATCCTAATTTCGAGACCAACTTTGATTCTAAGGAAAGTGCAAAAAAAAAGCTTTTCCTACATAATCAGAGCATCCATATCATGTATCCCAATGAGAACAATGAGTTATAGTGCCCAATCTTAAAATGAAAGGAGATTATTACAAGAATCCATGTTTGTCATAAATGACAGTCAGACTTTGATTCTAAGAAAAATGGTGGAAGGGAAAGCCTTTCCAATGAAACCAAAGTATCTATACCATGCATCCTAATGAGGAGAATAAGTTAATGGCACCCAATCTTGAAAGGAAAGGAGATTATTATGAGAATCAATGTTTATCTTAATTGATAGTCAAACTTAAAAAAAAAAAGAGATTACCATTAGAATCCATGTTTGTCCTAACTGACAGACAAACTTTGATTCTAAGGACAATGGTGGAAAGAAAAGCTTTTCTTATGAACCCAAAGCATCTATATCATGCATACCAATAAGGAGAATGAGTTTATAAGCCCAATCATAGAAAGAAATGAGATTGTTACCAGAATCCATGTTTGTTTCAATTAAGGGACAAACTTTGATCCTAAGAAAAATGATCAAAAGAAAAGCTTTTCTTATGAGTCCAAAGCATCCATATCATGTATCCTAATGAGGAGAATGAGTTTATCGAGCCCAATTATGAAAAAAGAAAAGAGATTATCTCAAGATTCCATTTTTGCCCTAATGGACGGACAAACTTTGATTCTAAGAAAAATGGAGGAAATGGTTTTTTGAATCCAAGGCATCCATATCATGTATCCTTATAAAGAGAAAGAGTTTATGATGCCTAATCATGAAAAAGAAGAAGATTATTACGAGAATCCTTGTTTATCTCAAATGGTAGATGAACTTTAATTCTAAGGAAAATGGTGGAAAGAAAAGCTTTTCTTAAAAGCCTAGAGCATACATATTATATATCCCAATGAAGAGAGTGAGTTTATAGTGCCCAATCATGAAAAGAATGAAGAATATTACAAGAATCCATCTTTGTCTCAATTGACAACCGAAACTTTATTTTAAAGAAAATAGTGAAGAAAAAAGCTTTTCTTATGGAATCAAGGCATCCATATCATGTATTTCAATGAGGAGAATGAGTTTGTCGTGCCCAATCTTGAAAATAAAGGGGATTATTAGAAGAATCCATGTTTGTCTCAATTGACTATCAAACTTTGATTTTAAGGAAAATGGTGGAAGGAAAAGCTTTTTTTATGAAACCAGCATCCAGATCATGTATCCTAATGAGGAGAATATGAAAAGAAATAAGATTATCTCGAGAATCCATGTTTATGCCAACTAATGGACAAATTTGATTCTAAGAAAAATAAGGAAAAAAACTTTTCTTATGAATCCAATGCATCCATATCATGTATCCCAATAAGGAGAATGAGTTTATAGTGCCCAATCATGAAGAGAAAGGAGGTTATTATGAGAATCCATGTTTGTCCTAATTGATAGACAAACTTTGATTCTAAGGAAAATGGTGGAAAGCTTTTCTTATGAACATGAAGTGTACATATAGTATACCCCAATATAGAGAATCAATTTACGGTGCCCAATCACTAAAAGAAGGGAGAGTATTACAAGAATCAATGTTTGTTGGAACTAACAGATGAACTTTTATTCTAAGGAAAATGGTGGCAAGAAAAGCTTTTCTGATAAAACCAAAGCATCCATATCATGTATCCTAATAAAGAGAATGAGTTTATGGGGCCCAATCATAAAAAAAAGGAGATTATTATAAAAATCCATATTTGTCCCAATTGGTGGATGAACCTTGATTCTAAGTAAAATTGTGAAAGGAAAAGCTTGTCTTTTGAAAGCACGGCATCCATATTTTATACCCCAATAAGAAGACTGGGTTTATGCTGCATAATTGTGAAAAAAAAAGAGATTATTATATGACTTTGTGTTTGTCCCAACTGATGAATGAACTTTGTTTCTAAGGAAAACGGTGGAAAGAAAAGCTTTTCTAATGAAACTGAAGCACTCATATCATGTATCCAAATAAGGAAAATGAGTTTATTATGCCCAATCATGAAAAGAAAGGTAATTATTACTTGAATCCAAGTTTGTGTTAAATGACAATCAAACTTATATGCTAACAAAATTGGTGGAAAGAAAAGCTTTCCCCTTAAAATCAAAGCATCCATATCATGTATCCTAGTGAGGAAAATGAGTTTATGGTGCCCATTTGTGAAAAGAAAGGACATTATTATAAGAATCCATGTTTGTCCCATCTAATAGAAAAACATTGATTCTAAAGAAAATGGTGGAAAGAAAAGCTTTTCTTGTGAAACTAAAGCATCTATATCATGTGCCCCAATGAGAAGAATAGGTTTACGATGCCCAAAGGAGAAAAGAAAAGAGATAAATACGAGAATCCATGTTTGTCACAGCTTATAGACAAACTTCATTTCTAAAGAAAATGCTAAAAAGAAAAGCTTTTTCTATGTGATCAAAGCATCCATATCATATACCCCAATGAGGAGAATGATTTATCTTGCCCAATCTCAAAAAGAAAAAAGATTATTATAAAAATTCGTGTTTGTCTCAAATGATAGTCAAACTTTGATTCTAAGGAAAATAGTGGAAGGGATGGCTATTCCTGTAAAACCAAAGCATTCATATCATGTATCCTAATTAAGAAAACAAGTTTATGGCACCCAATTTTGAAAGGAAAGGAGATTGTTATGAGAATCTATGTATGTCTTAATTGACAATGAAACTTTGATTCTAAGCAAAATGGTGAAAAAAAAGGTTTATCCTCTAAAACCAAAACATCCATATCATGTATCCCAATGAGAAGAATGAGTTTATAGTGCCCAATCATGAAAAGAAAAAAGATTATTACGAGAATCTATGTTTCTCTTAGCTGACAAACAAATATTGACTCTAACGATAATGGTGGAAAAAAGAGCTTTCCATATGAAACCGAAGCATTAACATCATATATCCTAGTAAGAATAACTAGTTTAGGGTGCCCAATCTTGAAAAGAAACGAGATTATTATGAAAATCTATGTTTGTCTTACTGAATGGATAAACTTTAAATATAAGGAAAATTATGGATGTTGAAACCTTATTTTGTCCAAGCTAATTTTCTTTTAGAAGCCGGGCCAATTTTCCATGGATCGAGCATTTTTCACTCATCCGTCATTGATCAAAAACTTAATTTTAACTCATTTCTTTGCATAAAAAAATCAAAACCCATGTCAAATTACGAATTTGGACTTTTGAATTAATTAAAACATTTTTTTGAAGTCTAAATTGGTTAAAAAAAGTTAATGTCACATGATCACCCTACTCCTAGTTTATTGACTAAGATCATCACCAGCCACCCTGTTTGCTAGAATATCATTTTAGCATTTAAACCAGCCACCCTATGTCCATTACATTGGTAGCAAGTTGCTCCCTACAACCACTATATAGCCACCAAGCTGATACCACTTTTTCCCCCTTGAGAAATGACTAAAAACACCTCTAAATTGGCTCCAAAATGCTAGTATAAATAGACCACTTATAACTCAGTTAAAAAAGGTTAGATTCTAGCTTATTTTCAGTTTCCAAAACATATTCCTACACCAAGAAAACCAAATCTCGTAGCTCTTCACTAACCATCCAAAAATAACCCTAAAACACTCATTCCTAACCATTACACACTTCAAAAATCACCCTCATCTATACCAAAACCAAAACCTTATTATTTCTCTCTTTTTCTTGCTTATTAACAACAAGGAAAAAGAAAGGAATTCAAGCCATCTCTACTGCTCTAAGTATTTGCTCAAAAAATGAAGTTTTGTTAGTGTAACTTCTCACTTTATCACTTTTATTTTCTTTATGGTTCCATCACCCTCTTAAGATTTTAATGCTTTATTGTGGCCTTTGGTTGTGGTAGTTTGGGATTTGGATGCCTTAATGCCCCTTTGATGTGCAAAATGCCTTATTTCATCCTTATTATTTTGATATCTCTTGTTCATGCATTTTATGCCATATCCACGCATCTTGTTATCCTTAATCCATGTATGAATCATTAGCCTAACATATTTCAAGCACATTTATAAATTAACTTGCATATTGTCATGAATCATTGTCAGTTTTAGCTCCCATCACATTTTCTTGTCAACATGTAGAACATTTCCTTTATCTAGACCATTGGTAAAGCTAGCATCCCTATTCATGTTATGTGTCATCCTTTTGTATGTTTGTTATCTTCCTCTTGTCAAAATGCAAGTTTGATGGTTTTCAAAAACTAATTTTCAAAGCCTCCCAAGCCAAGCATGTTAACCTCAACCAATGAGGATTAGCATGGATTTAGCATTTTCCTTAAAGTTAGCAAAATATCTTGGGAAAAATTAAGTTTTTCAGATCTAGAATCTTGGTTAAACAAACTCAAATCTTCTAATTTTGCAATGAAAATGACCATACACTTGTTCTTAAAATGTTTATGCCTTTTTTCGTGTCAATACCTTGAGTGGTATGATCAACGAGCTATTTCATCATCCCAAATTACTCTGGGGCTATGCAAATGAGTTCATGATGCTCATGCCACTATTTCCCTTTAGTTATGGGCATTCGGATGTCAATGGCTCGAGTTTGGACCCGTAAACATAAAGAAAATAACAAAAATCCCCTACTTTGCTTTGTCCCCTACTAGCAGCATAACTATTGCAAATTGAAAAACACTTTGAAATCCTAAACAATTTTTCATTAATTTTTTGATATTTTCCTCTCAAAGTGTGTCGAATTATCTTTAAAACGATGTCTTATTCACCTCCAGGTCATTTCAGATGAGAGAGTTATTATTTGTCAAATCTAAACTATTTGGAACCTCTAGAATCCAAACATGTATTCTAGTTAGGTTGTTCAGACCTACTAAATAATTTTTCCAAATTTTTAAACATTTTTCCTAAAAGATTCATGAAATTCCCTTTTTAGAAAGGTATTGCTTGCAATTTTTTATACCAAATGAGTCCAGGGTGCTTTTTCAAATTTTGACACAATTTGTCCCTTATATACTCTACCAGCAATACAATCAATCTGAACTTGAAAATTTATATCCATGGAAAGTGATTTTTTGGGATATTGGGAACACTTTTAGATTAACCCTTATCGACTTTTCTTTCTAACGATGTCTTGTCCACCCTCTAAAGCCTTCAAACCAAATTAGAATAAATTCAGGAAGTGGGATTACGCGATGCTGTCCCTTATTTTTGGTTATGGTTAAAATTAAGTTGTTTCCCCGAGCTTCATTTTGAGATATTTGAATGTCACCATAACACCTTGATCAGCCTTAAGAACATGCTTTGACCTTCCACAAGCTCGTATCAAGGCACAAACATACTTTACATCTTTACTGTCCTCGTTCATAATAATTTCTTTGGCCAAAAGTCATCAAAATGCTCACTCATTTTCTAAATCACAAAGTTTTGTCAATTTACGTTTTCAAACTCAACTTCTCTAAAGAGTGCCAGATGTGTCACTTTTGGGGATACTCCAACCCTAACTTTTCAAAGGGATACTCTAACCCTGCTTTTCCAAATTATCGAGATTGAAAAATCTTCTTTCGTCAAAATAATGTCATCTATGAAGATACTCTAACCCCAAACTTCTAAAAGGATACTCCAGCCCTATTTTTTAAAATTGCCAAGATCTAAAAATCTTCGTTTGTCTAAATTATTTTTATCCAGGAGGATACTCCAACCCTATCTTTCAACTACAATTAATCCTTTTTTTCCTTCTTGGATTCCCATGAATATGTCAAACAAACCCCATTTAATCAAGAAACCCAGATGCATCTCGAAAATTGTCGATTTGGTTATTCCTAAATAATAGATGACAATTGTGAGATAAATTCCAATACTCCATTCCTTTTTGTTGCATTGAATGATCCATGTTATGTTGCTTCATTTGTTACCTCACTAACATGATCTCTTTGTGTTGATTATTTACATTTATGTTTTCAAATCATTTCAAATAAAATCAAAGGTAATATTTCGCGGGGGTATCTCTCCAGTGCCCAAAGTGGAACATTCCATTTTCAAAGTAAAATCTAGAGGTCATTTTATTGAAAATCCCTATATTCCTCATCTCTCCGAGGTGTATGTGAGATTTAAATTCTTTTCATTAAGAGCTGGATTTGTATCTCTATAAGATTTATGCATTAAAAAGGGCTATATCAAAAAATGATGAGTGAAAATCGAAAGAATCAAAATCAAGATAAAACATAGCTACTATGGTACTGATTTTGGGCATCACGAAGAGGTTCATACCTCATCGTGCATAACCAACTCCTGAACCCAAACGGTGAGTCTTTGTACTACGTAGACCATGGGATCAATGTTTTAAGTTTCGTAACTCAAAACATAGGTTTCAATAGGCATCTGATCATGCCTAGCCCGAAATGATTGGTGGCAACTCCAAGTGTTAGCTATTTCATAATGGTCATCCGGGACCATTAGGATGAGCGAGTCATCTTATGCTCCCCTTCACTGTATCACAAGTCGAGAATCCATACATTCTCATTCTCATCACATCGTGAAAGAAAAGTCTTGGTCAAGAAGACATTTTAAATTAGAAAAATATTTTAAATCGTACGCAGCCATAGATCTGTGAGGATCCACCTTGGGGTACGTTATGATAGCTTGGTGACACCACAAGGGATTGTATAGAGAATTAAGCTAATAACTAGCTGTGTCTTGCTGTCCTAATTCTTCTGATCTTAGGTCATTATTTAACTAAGGCCCTTTTTTTTTGTTTTATCAAATAATCTTTTATTTGGCATGATTGTCAGGATTGTTCATTTTCGAATAATCATCAATTTAATAAAAATGGTAATATGAAAGTAAACAAAAAGGTTTGATTATTTCCTTGTCACACACCATGCACTTGCATGTGCATTAGTGTCTCGCCAAACTCCATGGCATAGTTATAACCCAATCATTAGGAGGAAGTGAGCTATCGACCTTTGTGAGTAACCTTCTGTATAGGCATGGCAATAACTTCCCAACTGTAAATTACCTATGTCCTTCATGAGTAACCTTCTGCATTTGCATAGGGAAATACATCCAATGGGTCAAACTTGTTCTGCCAAACCCGTAATAGGTCTAAGATTGAGGTCCCTCGACTATCCTTATCGGACAGAGGAGCAATTTAGATACCTATTTAGGCATCAACTTAAACCTTATATAGTGAGCCCTATGAACTAAACCATATCACACCATACCGGAACGCTGCTAGAATACTTGAAGAATAGGGTCACTTGGGGAAACATTCCTAACCTTACTCTCAATTACCATAATTATGCAAGTGACGATGAGCATATAATTATCACCCGTATTTGCATTTTTATCATTTATCAAGGCATGGCATCATGCCACCCAAACGACAGCTAACCTTTGTTTCAATAAATAATGGTGAACAAAAACCATCGTTCACAATGTCTTATACTATAAGCCCTTATGCTATCCAAGTCATGGCTTAACGCGCGTCTGCACTAGTTGTGATAAATGAATATTACCACTGGTTGATTATTTTTCCATAAAAATAAGATATTGCGTCACCTCATGAAGGGCAGATTGTATCCTGGTATGTTAAAATGCTACCCATTTCTTGTCTCACCACCTTGGTTGAGACATGTTATGATTTTTTTGTTATGATGTTCTTAAATTCTTTATTTCCTTACATTTGTCTCCTATATGTTCCACTAACTTATTTCCTCTTTGTTTGTGTTTTGGTGCATGCATTATTTCATCATAACCATCATGACTATCATCATTTTAGGATAATTTTTGTGGTTTGGTGTTCAACAAGGTGCATCATTTATGTAGCAATAGCTTATCTCAACTATCGAGTCCTTTGAAAATGTCAAAACATGGTCAAATGGTCACAAACGTCAAGATAGGGACATCCTCAAGCCTAACTATGTCTTAAAAATGTATGAAGAGGTCAAGATCGATTTTCGTCAGAATAATTATCAAGAACTAAAGCACATTTAGGATAATTGGGATAGCAAAACAAAAGAAGCCTTCACTAAAAAGTATGAGGATATAGCTCTCTTACTTTGAGTTTAGTCAGATAATGGCTTGTTGCGAGCATCGACATAGTTCTAGAATTTAGCTTACCGATGTTTCACCTTCAACCAATAAGATTTAGTCCCTACCATTGATGAGTACATAGCCTTGCTCAACATAGAAAGGCCAAATCAAACCAGATTTACTACAAGGTGCTAATGTCTCCTTCATTGAAGAAAAGGTTGAGGTAAATTCTTAGAGTCACAAAAGCATAGGTTGATAGTCATGCTAATGTAAAAGGGAGTAGCGAATGCATCCCTTGGGCTAGCTTAAAAGAGGCAATGGTAAAACTTTCTGATCAAAAGAAAGCTTAAGATGTCTATGCTTTGGTAATCTACAGGCTCATTATGTTCCTGATGACTTTGGGTTATGTAAAGGCGACAGTCACAGATTTCTTTTCTCACCTATGTTGCAACATCAACCCTGCTTCCACCATCAATGCCAAAACCATCCACGCCGTCAGCTTTTGTAAAAAAACAAGAATGAAAGGTTTATCGCATGTGCCCCACTACTCCAGATATGGCTCCTAGGTCATCTTTATGTCAGGAAAGAGAGAGTCAGGCAAAATTTCTTCTTCAAGATCAGTCCTCTTTCGATGGCATTAGAGGAAGTATGTCATCAAGATAAGATAGAAAAGCATTGTGTTAAGAAATTACAAAATGTCAAGAAGGGAAAAATCATGTGGAGAGCTCCA